>JAJOOO010009361.1:0-63854 GCA_029582685.1 Solanum piurae | reverse complement strand
CACCAAATCATTTGCATTTACTTTTTTCTTTCTTTCTTTTTTTTTGTGAAAAGAAAAAAAATATAGTCAAAGTGGAATGTGACATATCAACTGTACAAAGGCATGCTATAAAACAATTTTTGGTCTTCACTTCTAATTAATATTCTTTTTGCATAAAAAGCCCCACCCATTATCACCATAATAATGCTTCCGAAAATTAAGAGAAGTATGAGATAAATAATACTATTTTTTTTAAAAAATCAAACAAAAAACAAACATATAGTCATTTCAATTATTAAAAGTTGCAATTAACCAATAAAATCATGCTTATTAGAATAGGGATAAGGATGATCAAGTTTTGACCATGACAAAGTTTGAATTATATTGTCTAATTGTAATTTATAATTTGTTTATTTAGAACAGAAACTAGTTTCCTAATTAATTATCATACAATAGAAATGTTTGATTACATAAAAATTGATCTTTTGAGAATTGGTGGCTTATCTCCCATTGCATGTATAATAACCTTAAGTCCGAGTGTGGGGTTTGGCCCTACGTAATCACATTAATACGTAATTGAATTTGAACAGATCATAAATGTGGCAGTTCAACATGCGTAACATATAATGATTCGTGATTCGTGGACACATGTAATATTTTGAAAGTTGAGTGTGGCCTAGGGGTATGACCCTCGTGATAATACACTAAAGGAGGGTGATTGTTCCTTATGTTTGAGCTTGAATGTGATCACTGTTAGGGTTTTGCCCTGATTTTTTTATCATAATTTAAGATTTATTTTTCCTTAAAGAAAAGACAAAACATTACCATAAATGTTTTTACTTTCTTTGAAAGGAAAATATAATATTCTTTCATATTTGGTTTATTCTCTCCTTTTAGGACTCCTTTTCTAGTAAGAAAAGGTTTTGCTTTTCTAGTAGGAAAGGTTTTAGGATTCTATAAATATAGGTTTGTTTCTTTTAACACAAGAACAATAGAATCCACAATGTAGACGCTTAGAGTCTTGTTTATGGGGAGATTTATTCTCTCTAAAGTTTCAATGTTTTTCTTTATATTAGTTTTGATATAATAATATTTTGATTTTTAGTATAAGTTTTTGTTATCTGATTTATCAACTATATGATTTGTAAATTGTAAGCTTCCGCATGACGCTATATTCGCCTCCATAACCCAACAATCACATCAGTAGTTGAATTTGAACAGATCATATATATGGCTATTCGATGCACATGACATATACTGATGCATGATTTGTGTAAACATGCAACTTTCTGAAAGATGATTGTGAGGTCTAGCCCTCGTGACAACACAAGAAAGGAGGGTGATTCATGTTCCTTCTGTTTGAGCCTGAATATGATCACATCAGTAATTGAATCTTAACTGATCATAAATGTGGAAATTCGATGTACATAACATATAATGATTTGTGATTCATGTAAACATGTAATGTTCTGAAAGCTAAGTGTGGGGTCTGGCCCTCATAACAACAAACAAAAGGAGGGGGACTATTATATTCCTTACTTTCAAGTCTGAATGTGATCACATAGTAGTTAAATCTGAAATGGTCATAGTATGACTATTATTCGATGCACATAACATATAATGATTCATGATTCATATAAATATATAATGTTCTGAAAGCTGAGTGTGGGCTCTAACCCTCTATAACACAGAAAAGGAGGGTGACTATTTCTTATATTATATTCTAAATGTTATCACATCATCACGTAGTAAATTTGAACAGATCATAAATATGACAATTTGATACACATAACATATAATGATTCATGATTCGTGTAAACATACTGTAAATAAACCACAAAAGTCATAAAAGATGTCTAACAATACATATACTCATACTTTTCTAACTCATAATTTAATTGAGTTACAAATGAGTTTCAACTAATTACAAAAGTTTAAGAAGTTACAAGAGATAGAATTGTCAAATAGACAATGATACTATTCAATTCTTTAAAGTTACTATATTTTCCATGACAAGATTTATGTAGGATCCGTTAAATCAATAATAATTGCAAGCGTGATAAAGATTCTTTTTAAGTCAAACAACTTTCATCTTTTTCTTATTTTTATATTTTTACTATAAGTTTTATTTTCCCATTTATCTTTATAAAAAAGAAGAAGAAGATATTATCATAATATGCCAATGAGTTAACTAACACTGCCTTTACATTGACCATTAATAAAATTTGGGAGTTTTTTTTTTTAATTTAATAATGTGAGTTTCTATCACTTTTATATAGTAAAAAAAAAAGAAAGTATTTTTACCCTTTTAACTATTCACAAGCCATGCGCATTGAACATTAAAAATATTAATTTTTCAATCATTAAACAGGAGCACTAAATCTTAATAAGGTTCACTTCTAATTTGCTTTTTTTGTTACCATTCATATTTTATTTAAAGATGTTATGCTTTAATTATTCAATTAAAAGTTCAATGAAAGTGAATTATATTACTAGCTGATATTTTTTAATATCAATCAAACTTGTTATTACTACTAGAAATAATGTTTTTCCACCGCGAATTAGTGAGAAATTTGTATTATAGAATATAATTTTTCTATTCATCTCCTATTGAACTAGCTTACTGAAAAAACATATGGTGGAAAATCGATTATCACTGCAATAGTGGAAAACTTCCTAGTTTTCGGTATGAAAATATTATTATTTTACTTTTATCACCGATTCAAAAAAAACATCTATAAAAATAAAATCTCCAAAATTAATTTCTCTCATCATTTCTGTATTGTTCTAAAATAAAGCAAGTGTCGTGCGATTTAGTTTGTATGTGAATTCATTGAAGTTCTACAATTTTTATTATCGCTATTGCGGAATAATTTTTCTATTCTATTTTGAGAGGAATTAATCTAAAATATCTTAACTATAACGGAGGAATTGAACTCCTTAATTGAAAGTCAATATATATACTCTTTTACGTAATGAAGATCGACAGTGCAATTTTTGCTAGATTTAAGAAGATTTTGTGTGGAAAAACCCACTCATAAATCCAATCATTTTATTTTATTAAAAGGTCCACTAAATACAATTTTTGTAATAATAAATATCATAATGATTAAATGGATAGGATGTGGTAACACTTTTCAAACGGTCAAAATATAATCTAACTTTATATATATTCACACCATAAATTATATATTAAAAGTATGAATGATATATATATATATATATATATGTTAGATAGTAGGACCTTCAAGAAAGTAATTAGACTTTAGGGTACGTAAGATAAATAATATTGAAAATATTTGTATAATTTTCACTTCTATTAATAATTTTTAAAAAAACTTTAATGATATCATTAGTTGAAAATTTTATAAGATCACTTAAGATGGAAAATGTAACTATCTTAATAATTCTTTATGAATCGACTTACATGAAACTTATCTTTTGTGTGATTTCATAATTCTTATTTTTTATCAGAAAAAGATCAAATTAATTTGTCTATTTGCTATTCATGTGACTATTGGTCTAAAATGAATATTCTTGTGGTTTTTTAAAAAAAAAATCGTTTTACAAGTGATCATAACATAATCTTAATGAGAAGGTAATTCGATCCTTTCTTTTATAAAAAATAATAATTGAACACGTGAAAAGTTTATTTGTATTAAATTTGTAACGACCTGTTCCCGTCGTTATAGAAAAGTCAACGGGGAAATTTTTTTGGGCCGGAAAACTTTTTCGTAGTAATTTGAAATTTCCCAATCTAGTCCAGATTTGGACGAATTTGGAGTCAATGAGATCTAGGGAAATATGGTAACAAATGGGAGATCTAATTATGAATTTGATCACATGAGTAGATAGCTAAGACATTAAGGAACCCATACGACTTTACAGAATCAAATTTGGGCGAGTAGAACTCCCAAAAATGATCTTAGCGTGAACAGATATTTTCTGAGTGTCATAGGATGAAGGTGTGTTGTGAAATGGGGGTTTGGAACTCAGTCGCGACTTAAGTCAGAAATAAACCCCAAAAACGTCATTATTCTGCAAGCTTCATTTTTTAAAGCTATGAGACGACCCCAGACGAGTTCTTGACAGTTTTCCACGACTCTTGGTGAAAAATGTAAGGTTTTCGCTTCCCAATTCCATGTTTTGATCCATAGAACGCAGAATCTTGATTGTATGTCGTTGGGGGAGGGTTTTGAACGGTTTTGGATGGTGGAAAAAACCCTAGTTGCACCTTAGGATCATAATTTGGATCTTGGGTTATTGATTTTGTCATAATCTGGGTAAATTAGACCTTAATTATTGATCCCCGTATTGAATTGTTTGTTTGTAGACCTAAAGCAAGCAAAAAGAATCCTAAAAGGGAAGAATCAAGTTTCTTAGAAGGATTCAAGCTTTGTTCGAGGTAGGTGATGGTTGTGATTTCATGTTGGTGATTACTTCATTATAATGCATGTATGTATGCGAATGTTGCATTATTGATCACACTAATTGTAAATGAGGATGATTGAATAATTGTATGCCATGAATCATGACTTGATTGTATGATTATGAGAATGTACATTGTGATTGTGGTTGTGGCTTGTTGAATGGATCGGGTGCCACGTTCCGACCCATATATGGGATCGAGTGTCACGTCCGGCACACTAACTTGGATCGGGTACCATGTACCGGTACACTAACAATTTGGGTATGGGTTCCGTGAGAGGACCAATGACTTGACATATACGTATATCTTTGAGATTGTGAAATTGTACGTTGTTCGTAAGTGATAATTGATATTGTATATGTTCGGTGTATGCATGTTTATTATGTTGTAATGACTTATATATGTTTCACTAATTGGGATAGACGTGTGATTCTACTAGTACACTGTGGTTGTGTACTGATACTGCACTTGCTATTTCTTTGTTGAGTACATGGCATCTTCATGCGGCTACTGAAAAACCTCGTTTAGAAGACCAGCGATCGATTCGGACTTAAACTAGTACTTCAGATTTTCTTATGTTTTATTGGGTTTTACCCATTTCCTCTAGACTTATGGTTCCTTGTTAGAGTTTTTGTTCATTGACTTTCAGGTTCTATGGAATAATTTCCGCAATGTTTTGTTAGTTGTTGTTAGATATTTTTGAGTTTATGGGAACTCTCTTTGACTCTTGCATTTAAACCTCATTCCGCATCTTTAAATGTCTAGTAAGTGATTAAGTTGTGTAGTTCTTGGGTTAGCTAATTAGTATTAATGGTTCTCCCACCGGAGGGTTAATGTGGGTACCAATCACGACGGTCTGGGTCGTGACAAAGTTGGTATCAAAGCCCTAGGTTCGTTGATCTTATTGTACCAAAACGAGTCTAGTAGAGTCTTGTGGAATGGTACAGAGACGTCTGTACTTTTCTTCAAGAGGCTATAGGACTTTAGGAAAAACTCATTTCTTTCTACTCATTTCGTGCTATGACTTGGATCCAATTGGTATCTAGGTGATACAAATTGGTATCTAAACTTCTTTACTCTATTTCGCATATGGTTAGTGATTGAGTTGTAGAAGTGGAAACAACAACACCAGCAATAGAAAATGTGTCCTTGGAAATAGGTATGTTTCCCTGACTCACTATGAGCATGTAATGACTAGCTAGAGACAAACATGAGGTTTTTATTATGCTCTTAAGGTTGAAACCTTCATTTTTTATGGGTACTGAATCTGAAGATTCTTATGATTTTCTTGTTGATTGTCATGAGTTGCTTCATAAGATGGATAAGGTAGAGTGATTTGGTGTTGAGTTTATAATATACCAGTTCAAGTGAGACGTCAAAATGTGGTGGTGGTCTCATGTTGAGTGTCGACTAGTAAATGCACTACTCGTGACTTATGAGATATTTTATAGCTTTCTTTATGGAGAAGTATATACCCTGAACTTGAGGGATATGAGGAGAGATGAGTTCCTAAATATAGAGCAACATAATATAATTGTTGCAGCCTTTAAGGCAAAGATTTTGTGTTTTATCCAATTATGGTACTCCACGTTGCTTCAGTCTAAAAGAGAGAATTCATCGCTTTGTGAAGGGATTAAGGTCAGATTTGCATATCCAAGCTTATAGGTGACAACATTCAAGAAGTTTTGTAAGGGACGGCTAGTTAATGAACATGGTTCCTTGATAAAGTTTTGATACATTGACTTTCAGGTTCTAGGGAATAATTTCCACAATGTTTTGTTAGTCGTTGTTAGATCTTTTGGAGTTTATGGGAACTCTCTCTTTGACTCTTGCATTTAAATCTGCTTCAGCATCTTTAAATGCCTAGTAAGTGATTAAGTTGTGTAGTTCTTGGGTTAGCTAATTAGTATTAATGGTTCTCCCACCGGGAAGTTAATGTGGGTGCCAATCACGACAGTCTGGATCGTGACAAAATTAAATGATACTTATATCATGTGCAATTCTCAAGCTTATTACATTATCACAATTCACAATTTATAGTTTTTTCTTGTCCTCTTTTGCCTTCTATAACTAGTTACCTCCAAAGTAAAAGATTATTGTTTTCTTGTACTTGTATACTCCTCTCTAATTATAAGTATAATGATACAACCCTAAGTATGTTTAATTAAGGAGTTTACATTATTGTGATATCAAAAACCTAAAGATCCTATTGTTGAGTACGTTCTAACATTTTTCAATCAACTTATTGTTGAGTTTCTACTAATAGTGGCAAAATCAAACCCAATTCACTCAGCTCGTTCAATTCATTTAAGTTTGGGTGGGTTACTGACCCATCAATTCATTAGCCTAACCCATTAAAAATTGTGTTAATATCATGTAACTCGAATTGACTCGTGAGAAATCGTGTCATAATATTTTAATTTTTTGTTCTTCAATTCGATATGTTACATATTGGCAATAGTCATAATAAAGAAAAAAACAATTTTATTAGGTACTAAAATAGTTTAAAAGAACAAATAAAATAATTAAGCTTAGTAAACATTGTGTTGGGTTTGATCTTGACCCATTTTATAACCCATTGGCAATTACCTAACCCATTTCTGCCCAAAAAAATTTGAATTAGATTAAGTCTTGACCTGATTATTGTGATCTTAACCCATTATGACTTGCCCATATTTGCGAGCTAGGTTAATTAAGGGTTCAAACCTGATGCCCTTTTACATGTTGTAAGAAATTTTTGTGACTAGGAATTGACTGAAATTCAATTCTTATGGAGGATTGTGCCTATATTCTCCATAATATTGCTTAAAATATCACTATATTTTTAATAATATCACTTTCAAGTAGTTTCATAAAAGGGAAGGATTTTGTCTGTTGATTTTATCATACGAGGAAGGATTTTATCCGTTGACTTTATCATACAAGTCAACTTATAAAGAATTATTCCATCGATAAAAAAGTATATATTTTCATAAACCTATTTTTTGTTGCTTAATGTTGGCAAATTAATCTACTCCTATTCATGAAAAACTTAATATCACAATCTTGGAGATAGGTTGTTATCATTTACGATTTTAGTTATGTAACCTAATATTAAGCTAAAACATTCTCTTCACCTCTTTCTCAACATTAAAAGATTAATCAATTCCTATTTTGAAATAATTCCTAATCTTTTCTGATTACTATCTTTTGACAAGGACCATATACATCTTGTTACCAATTGCACTTATATCTTAACCTTATATATAATTCAAAAAGTCTACTAAGAATGTTTATAGATCACTTTCATATCAATAATTTCACTAAATAATTCTAAGATATTTGTTGAATCATGTGTCGAGAATGCTAGTTCTTAGTTACAATCATTGTGATTTAAATAACTTTGAATTGCTTCAAAATAATATTTTATTTTATTTTTGAATTTGAAGTTTATAACTACTTAACCCCTCTCAATTCAAAATTACAATGGTATAGTTAACTTTATCTTGATAATGACGTGCATTTTTTTAATTATGGTATCACTTTGACACATATACCTGATTTTGGGATAGTCGTTTAAATTGTAATTAAGTTTATTTTCTATCATATATAAATAGACCATAAATTGAAATTATTTCATACAAGTTATAAAAAAATGTATTTGAAGTTTGGCAAATTTTAGATATTTTTTGTCCAAAATGTAGCCTTGTTAAGAACAAACTTCAAATATTTTTATTGAAATTATGATCTTGAAATACCAAACTTCAGACATATTATGACTATACTTTGAGACATTTTGACACAAATTTGATCATGCATATATATGGTACTCACTTCAAGCATTTTAATGTGAAGTTCTTATTCTTTGAATTTCAACTATCCATCACACGATTCAACACCTAAATTTGTCTAAAATGTAAAATGTAAGTTTTAAATATCATAAAGAACAAAATTCATTGCTAGAATAACAACAAATCTAACAATTCATTTTGCAAAGACTAGTGACTTGCCAATGCTTTCAAGCTTTTCTAACAACACCCTCTCGATTCAAGTTTACTTTTCGTATTCGAAATTTAAGATTTATTTCTTTAAAATATTATACTTCAATTCCTTTCAAGTGAAAAAAAATATTATTATACAATAACTAAGAGAAAAAGAAAAGGAAGAGAAACAATTTTATCTAAAGTTTTTTTTTTTTTGGTATTGGGTCTCAGTTAAACTTTTTGAATAAAAGTGGATACATATTAAATGAAATGACCAAATAGGGTGTTTCATCAATTTTTAAGGTAATTTGCTTCCTCGTGAGGTGTTAGAAAATCTCAAATTATGAGTTAATTTTTAAGATTAAGCTAAACTCAGAGTTCATTTCTTATCATAAAAACAGTCGCATATCCATCTAAAAATAACATATTTATAAATAACCAATTGCCAAAAACAACTTATTGACACATATAAGGTATCAAATTCATGAACTAGCTAGCTAGTACCACAAATATTAGACATAGAATAAAATCATATTTTTTTCATAGGCAATGAGTGTAAAAACAGACTATACATCACAAGATCCTTTTGATCATAACACAAACCATTTTAAAATGTTATCAAATTCTGTGCTTGCTCTCAAATATATAGATTCATTGGATGTTAACAAATAGTAGTAATAATTAAGGCCTGTGATTTTTTTAAAAATAAAAATGCCAGAAAAGATCAATGGTCCAAGGATCCCAAGCATGCTGATCTTGCAATGAAATTTTATAATAAATATTGGAAAATATAATGAGTAAATTAGTGTGTGTGGGGCTCATAACCAGCTAGTAAAAAGTTAACTTTATAAGAGAAACCACAGGGTTTTGAATCTTGGATAAAAAGGTCTTTATATTCTTTTTAATTATTATTTCATTTATTTGTTTAAAAAGAGTTGATAGAATTTTTTATCATTTCAATTATGAATAAATTCTGATATTAGTTTTTGTGATATTTGATTAAGTATATTTTATTTTAATTGATTAAAATATGCATTTTATCCTTTGGTTGTGATATTTATTATTCATTTTACCATGTAATTAAACATGTCTTATGTTAAACTTGTACTATTAATTACTTCATATTGATGGTATACAGTTAAAATAATCTATTACAATCGTACTCTATCATAACATTTCAGTATAACAGTAAATTTTTCATTGAAATAATTTTTCATATTATGTTATATTGTATGTTTTGTTATAGTATCAAAAAAATTATTCAGACAAACAATGTTATTATAGAGATGTTTGATTATAGTTCTAAAAATAATTCAATTATAACATACTTTCATAGGATCAAAAAATACACATTTTAGTTAATTATATTCATTTATATATTTTAATCACTAACTAGGTAAGAAAAAGTAGGGGAAAAGGTGGCCCAAATAAAAATTGAGAACATCATAGTCACCTATGCCATTAACCATAAGAGCTCATTGATGTTGTTCCTTCGTGGCCCCTATCCTATATATTTTTTTATAAAAAGAATAAAAATATTTTTAAATTGAAAATAGCTTTTTAATTATTGGTTATATATCAAGCTTTTGCACTATGTTAATTATTCCAATCTAGACACTATTATCTTTAGTAAAGCAGAGTAAAATTAACAAATCCCAATTTGGATCATCATTAGATTCTTTTCATTTGAGCAATTATTCTAATTTCTCTACATATTCTAACATCAATTAATCTGCTAGAACTTAGCTGTTATGTTATTAACAAGCCCCAAATGTGAATTAATTTATATTTTTATTATTATTTCATTAATTTAGTTGTGAGTTGTGTCATATAACACAATGAAACTTGTCTTTTAAAGAAATTCATACTTTATGAGGTAAGGACATGACTTTGAGTTGTGGGAGAAATGCCTTTAATGAGAGATTTAATTTATTTATTTTTGAGTATGTTTGACTCGATATTCAATAATATTTATTTTGAAATTTTGATTAATTTAAATTCTCGTGAAATAAGACACAAGTCAATCTTCTTTTTATTTGACTATTGACTTTTAAATAGATTTTAATTGTTTGTACGAAATAAATTGGAATTTATCATACATATAGTATGCACTTTCTTAATATGTTGATTAATATTTTAGGTAATTCAAAAAAAAAATAATCATTTTTCACTTCATTTAGTAAAGTATAATTAAGTGAGACCCTTATTTTAATAAATAAAGGACAATTTAGACAAATATCTTATCCCGTAAAACTATTAAATACTAACTTTTAAGGAGTGTACAAAAAACTTTAATATCAGTCATAAGAATGATAAATTTATTTATTTTTATTTTATTTAGTGTACGATGCCTACTTTAGGACATGACTAATACATGTTTGTGTTGATAATAGTCTTACTTTTAGGATCAAAGTGTTTTTTATTATTTGCGATTTCATTTTTAAAGTTTAAATTCAAAACAGATAGTTAAAAATATATTTAGACGTTGATTCTAGTTTAATCAAACTTTTTATAATATGAAGTCGAGTTGAGCCAAGGACAATCAACCTCGGCCAAAGTATAACCGAGCTCGAATTGAACCAAGCCAAAATTTAATTGAAATTAAGTTAAACTAAACCTAGCTAAATACAAACATATCGAACTATGAGTCAACTCAGCTAGTTATCCAAATCTAATTAAGAATACAAGAATACTTTTTATAACTTATTAAAGTAAAATGGCTTCGCACAATATTTTCACTACTCAAACTCGATATTTTATTTTAGTATATAGTATGTGATCAAAGGGAACATTCTCACGCTCACTGACAAGATATGACTCATTTCACGTTGGATCAAACACACTTCATTCTATTTTTCCTTTTTCTTTTTAATCTTTTTTATTTATTTATAAAATTAATTTAAATTTTCACCAATTCAATCACTTATATATTTCGCTTGACAAGATTTAAAAAAAATATCTTTTCTCTAAAAGACAAGTTTATAAAAAAAAGAGAAAAATAAATAATAAGTGTAATATTTTATGTTTATTCCCGGCCAGGTTACCATTTTTGATTCTCTGAGACTGCACTCCCCATCCACTCCCATCTTTATATTATTTTTGTTGATTACATATAAATGCTATTAAAATTTTAAAGAAATAATTACTTACTTCCCAACATTAAAAATAAATTAAAAAAATATTTTATTTTTAAAAATTATTTTTCATCTTTAACACATTTTGTGTGAAAATCACTATTTTTTCCCCCTCTTTTAAAGCGGCACCGATCTTTGTATAGACTTTTTGTCTGTGGTCCCTACATACGTCCCTTTTGACCAAAAGTCAAATCCTCCCGTCTTTTATGCCTTTATTGTTATTTTTTATTATTTTCATAATCTCATTTCTCAAAACACATTTTGTAGATAATTTTTTATTACTATTATTTTTATCTAATTTTGGATTTTGGTTTTTTTGGATAAGGGTTAAAATATATATTTTTTATTCTTAATTTAAACATTTTGATTTTTAAAATCTTTTTAAACATTTTGATTTTTAAAATCTTTTTAAAAATTAAATTAGGTAGACTTTTGATAATTGTGTATACTCCTCTTAGTTTTTATCAACAAATTTTGATTATAATTATTTTTGGAATGTAGACAAAGATGTATGATAATGAACTTATTATCTATACATTTATAAATAGCTTCCATTTCGAATTTCAGAGATATTATTTAATCTTATACATTTGTAGAAAACATAACGAATGATCGTAGTATCTTTATGCTTTCTTAAGTTTATATTACATATAAAATATTATAAAATAATAATTTCTTATAATTGAAATTATTCGAAAAATCATTATCAGAATTCAGAAAACAGAGAACTAAATGATAGTAATGTCATATAAAATGAGATAGATGAACCATATTTATCCTTCATCGATTTTTATTTAATTTTACTATTTCCTTAATTGAAATTAGTATCATATTTTTTATATTTAACTTGACAATTTTGTCATGAGAAAAGTCTAGAAGATAATACTTTTGGTGTTAAATGAGACTAGTGAATATTTTTCATATGAAATGACAAAAAAAAAGATGCAGAAAAAAATAAAAGTATTTATATTAAGAAGAAAAAAAATTGTTCCAAAATTACACTGAGTACTGGTGGTTGTTGTACTCAAACACAAATTTTTTTTAAAAAAAGGATAGACAACTACTTTTTCAAAAGTTAGCTCTTCTCTACTTTGCACTATGAGGAATTTTTGTCATCATAGTAAGCACTCTCTTTACTCCTTTTGACATTCATTTTCTTCTAAAAAAAAAACACAATCATCTTCCAACACTCACTAAAAGCTTACTCTCTAAGCTCTCTTCTTTCATTTTTTTTTTCTATCTATCTATTTTCTCTATTCATCATGGACAACATGAACACCAACTCTGCTATAACATTGCTCATTGTCTTGGTTTTTTCTTTGATTCTTGCATCCGTAAACGCGGTATCTTCCTCCATCAAAACTGATGCTGAATCACTCTTGCTATTCAAGAACATGATACAAAAAGACCCTTCTGGTGTTTTATCAGGATGGCAACTTAAAAACAATCCATGTTCATGGAATGGTGTAACTTGCAATAGTCTTGGAAGAGTAACAAATCTTGATCTTCAACAATCTGAACTTGTTGGAGAGGTTTCTTTTTCTCCTTTCAATTCTCTAGATATGTTAACTGTTCTTAATCTATCATCGAATTCGTTTTATGTAAATGCATCAACCTCTTTAACTCAGTTGCCTTATAGTTTGAAACAACTTGAACTTTCATTCACTGGCTTAGCAGGCTATGTACCTGAGAATTTCTTTGCAAAATGTCCAAATCTTGAATATGTTAGTCTTTCTTTCAATAACATAACAGGTTCTTTGCCTCAGAATTTCTTGTTGCATACTGATAAGTTACAGTATCTTGCAATGGACTATAATAATCTTACAGGATCGATTTCTGATATCAAGATTGAGAGTTGTAATTCATTGTTACGACTCGATTTGTCAGGGAATCAGATAATGGATTCAATTCCTTCTGCTTTATCTAATTGTACAACACTTCAAGAATTGGTTTTGGCTGAGAATTTCTTCTCTGGTTCAATTCCTAGTTCTTTTGGTGAGCTTATAAGTTTGCAAAGATTGGATCTTTCTAAGAATCATTTATCCGGTTGGATTCCATCTGAATTAGGAAACTCATGTAGTTCACTTGTGGAACTCAAGTTTTCTAGTAACAATATCACTGGTTCAATCCCGAATTCATTCTCATCATGTTCTTCTCTTCAAAATCTTGATTTGTCGAATAATAATCTAACCGGTCCATTCCCTGATTCCATCCTACAGAATTTAGCTTCTTTAGAGTCTTTGCAAATGAGTAGTAACAAGATTTCTGGTTCATTTCCTGCTTCTCTTTCATATTGCAAGAAACTCCGCGTTGTAGACTTTAGCTCCAACATGATCAATGGGATGATTCCACCAGATTTATGCTCTGGAGCTTCATCATTGGAAGAGCTGAGAGCACCTGATAACTCACTTTATGGTCCAATTCCATCTCAATTGTCTCAATGTTCACAGCTCAAGACTATTGATTTTAGCTTGAACTATTTGAACGGTTCAATTCCATCAGAGCTAGGAAAACTTGAGAATCTTGAGCAGCTTATTGCTTGGTACAATAGTTTGGAAGGGAGCATACCAGCAGAGTTGGGAAAATGCAGCAACTTGAAGAATCTTATACTTAATAACAACTACTTGAGTGGGAAAATTCCTGTTGAATTGTTTAATTGTGGTAATCTTGAGTGGATTGCTCTCACAAGTAATGGACTAAGTGGTGAGATTCCTAAAGAATTTGGCCATCTTTCAAGGCTGGCTGTTTTGCAACTAGCAAATAATAGCTTGAGTGGTCAGATTCCAAGTGAATTAGTCAATTGTAGTAGCTTGGTTTGGTTGGATTTGAGTAGCAATAGGTTAACCGGGGAGATCCCACCGCGACTTGGTAGGCAGCAAGGGGCTAAAGCATTGAGTGGGATTCTATCAGGTAACACTTTGGTGTTTGTCCGAAATGTAGGAAATTCGTGCAGAGGCGTTGGAGGATTGCTTGAGTTCTATGGGATACATCCTGAAAGGCTTTTACAGGTTCCATCACTAAAGAGTTGTGATTTCACTAGGCTGTATTCTGGTCCGGTTCTTAGTGCTTTTACTCGGTATCAGACTATCGAGTACCTTGATCTTTCGTACAACGAGCTTCGTGGGAAAATCCCTGATGAATTTGGTGATATGATAGCTTTGCAAGTTCTTGTTATATCACATAACCATTTGTCAGGAGAGATTCCTTCATCACTTGGAGGGCTCAAGAATTTGGGAGTGTTTGATGCATCACATAACAGATTGCAGGGTCAAATTCCTGATTCATTTTCGCTTCTTTCTTTCTTGGTGCAGATTGACTTGTCTAATAATGAATTGACAGGACAAATTCCACAAAGGGGTCAGCTTAGTACACTTCCTGCAAGCCAATATGCAAACAATCCAGGACTCTGTGGGGTTCCGTTGTCTGAATGCCAGTATAACTCACCTGCCACAAATACTGGAGACGGAGGAGGAGGAAAAAGAAGTTCAGCTGCATCATTGGCTAATAGCATTGTTCTTGGAGTTCTCATTTCCATTGCCTCAGTATGCATTTTGATTGTTTGGGCTATTGCTATGCGTGCAAGGCGTAGAGAGGCTGAAGGAGTGAAAATGCTTAGTAGTTTGAGTACTAACTATGCAGCTTCATCATGGAAGATTGACAAAGAGAAGGAGCCATTAAGCATCAATGTAGCAACTTTCCAAAGACAACTTAGGAAGCTGAAGTTCTCACAACTTATCGAGGCCACGAATGGATTCTCAGCTGCAAGCCTAATCGGTTCTGGAGGATTCGGAGAAGTCTTCAAGGCAACATTGAAGGATGGATCAAGTGTTGCAATCAAGAAACTCATCAGGTTAAGTTGCCAAGGCGACCGAGAGTTCATGGCTGAAATGGAGACATTAGGAAAGATCAAGCACAAGAACCTTGTACCTCTCTTAGGATACTGCAAGGTTGGTGAGGAAAGACTTCTAGTTTACGAGTTCATGGAATATGGCAGCCTAGAAGAAATGCTTCACGGGAAGACAAGAATGCCCGATAGAAGGATCCTAACATGGGAAGAAAGGAAAAAAATAGCCAGAGGAGCAGCCAAAGGACTCTGCTTCCTTCACCACAACTGCATCCCACACATCATACACCGCGACATGAAGTCAAGCAACGTGCTATTAGACAACGAAATGGACGCCAGGGTGTCTGATTTTGGGATGGCAAGGCTGATAAGCGCGCTGGACACACACCTCAGTGTGTCCACACTAGCAGGAACACCAGGATATGTACCACCTGAGTACTATCAGAGTTTTAGGTGCACAGCAAAGGGAGACGTGTACTCGTTTGGAGTCGTGCTTCTTGAACTCTTGACAGGTAAAAGGCCAACGGATAAGGAAGATTTTGGTGACACAAACTTGGTAGGATGGGTGAAAATGAAAGTAAGAGAAGGGAAATCAATGGAAGTAATTGATCAAGAATTGTTATCAGTGACTAAAGGGAATGATGAAGCAGAAGTAGTAGAAGTTAAAGAGATGGTAAGGTACTTAGAGATAACAATGCAATGTGTAGAGGATTTTGCATCAAAAAGGCCTAATATGTTACAAGTTGTGGCTATGTTGAGAGAACTAATGCCTGGAAGTAGTTCAAGTAACAGTGGCTAAACAGCAAACCAAAAACAAAAAAAAGGAAAAAAAGAAGAAAAAAACCAAAAGAATGTAAAATTCTTTCTTGTTTTGTTTGTGCAAGTATTCATCTGCATTTGTATTTAGTCAGCAACTTCTCTTATTTTTTTGCAATATTATTCCCATGTTTTAAGAATCTTGTGTATGGATATTGATAACATGTACTAATAATGTATCTCAATGCTCAATCATAAATATGTATATACAATTTTCACTAAACTAATTCAAGAATGTGAAGATTTATCTAAAATATATGGAAGCATCATTCTATTAGCCAATATAAAAAGAGGTAGTTGTGTTTAAAATAAAGGGAAAGAAGGACATATAAACAAAAAATGAAAAACATTGTATCCATGCACATACAACATCTCATTCTAATTGAAATCGCGCGAATATTGTAATTGTACATATGTATATTATGTATATGTTTTCAAGGCAGAAGCTAAATGTATGTGTATCCAATTGTACATAAAATGAAAAACATTGTATCCATGCACATACAACATCTCATTCTAATTGAAATTGCGCGAATACAATATCTGATTGTAACTGTATATATGTATATTATGTATATGTTTTCAAAGCATAAGCTAAATGTATGTGTGTCCAATTGCTTATGTGTGTATGTGTTGGGGTGGACAATGACATCTAGGATTTTTAGATACACAAATACGTATATAAGTGTATATATGTTATAAAATTACATAATTTCTCTATATATTGTATTGTAATTATTAAAAAGTGTCACCATAAAAAGTAACAAGAGAGTAAAATAAGTTGCATCATGTAACTTTACCAAACTTTATTTTTTCGATTATCGCGTTTGACAAAATTCAGAGTAACTGGGCTAAGAGTTTTGGGCTTTGATATCAAAAGGACATCAAAACTTTGGTACTATAAAATTTGAAGCCCAAATATAGACTCCAAGTCTCTTTTATTTCACTTGAGAACTTCCATAGTCTCAATTTACGTGACACGATTTGAATTTCGAGAATCAAAAAATATAATCAGGCGTGAAATCTGTAAATATTTTTAAAATAATTTTTTTATATTTAAAAATTACGTAAAAGTACTATAAAATACAATAATTAATAAAATTTAAAATATTTAAATAATATATGAAAACATATATGGTCAACGAATTTTATTTTATTTGAATTTCGAAATTCCGATTATATAAATTGGGACGGAGGACGTATATATAATATGGTAACTGCTTGTAATAACTCAACATATCTAGAGCTTTTAAAAACCTCAATATGTTGCTTTTTTAATTAATCTTAATTCCTAACAATTTCAATTTTTTCTTATAAATTTGTTATCTAACTAATGGAAAATTATAACGGCGATATGTTCTATCAATAACGCAATGCCAGATGAATTAAAGTATACGATAAATTAATTTGATTTCTTAATTACAAGTGAATAATTACAAAAAACTTAGATTCCATTTTAAGGTCAATTAATCACATCACATTAAGCCATTTTTGTCACCTCTACATAATTAATATTTTTCTATTCTAGGATTTCTAGAACAATGTTTTTGTTTACTTTTTATTTTCAACTTGTGCCTATATGGACAAAAGCAAAAAGTTATAAAATAACTAGAGAAGAATAGTGGGAAACTTCAAAATTCGGACGTTTTTTATTTATTTTTCATCTGGTATTCAGTAGTTATATAGGAACCCGTATAAATTCGTATTTGTATTGAATTTTTTTTAATATTGGAGGTAAAACACTCACTAACAAAGGCAACTACGTATTCGAGTCCTCTAGTTAAGGATGAAAGATTACTTATTGATGGTAAAAATACAATTACAATTGAAAAAAATAAAATATCTGAATCCGCCTCTGTATGCGTTTACAAGATGTACATTATGCTAGAGTTTTGCGAATTTTGATTGAACCGATAAATTAAAAAAAACTAGAAAAGCATTTCTTATCGATTAAATTGAAAATGGAACTGTTAAATTTCTTTAATGATTAACCAAATATTAATAATAAATATCTTATTAGTTTAAATATTGATTTAACATATTTACACACATATGCCCTTTGTGAGTAGCCCTAATTTCTACTTGACTTGGATGGTTGCAAATAACTTGTGCTTGTAAACGTAGCCGGCAAACTAAATTTTTCGTACTATCGAAGAATCCAATAATAAACGGACTAAATTAAAGATAACAAAAAGACAATTGACGTATCGAATTAAAAAAAGATCTCATATTGACATTTTTGATACATTGATTTCTCATAATAATATTAATTATGATATGGTTCAAAAAATATTACTCTATAGGAATACCTTAACATATCACTATTAGAAATATATGTTTTTTTCATTGTGAATTAATGAAAAATTTATGTTATGAAATATGATTTTTTTACATTCATTTTTCATCGAATCCACTCAATAAAAAAAATGCATGATGAGAAATAGGTTCTCACTGAAATATTAGAAAGTTTCCTATATAATCTGGGTGAAATTCTACTATTTTTTCTTTTCTCACTTTTTCAATCAAATATATATAAAAATATAACTACTAAACATTTGCCAGTAACCAATTGGAAAATTATATTTGGTTTTGTGATACTCTTAAGGAAATTTCATATTGATAAAATACGGAAGAAAAAAATTGTTGGTATATAAGGATACAAGTCTTAAACTTTAGTGAAACAACACAACTTGCACTAGTTTAGGAGTAAATTATTTTTCTTCACACGAATTTATAATATTACGAATCTTATCAAAATTTGAACTTCGAATACATGTATCTGACGTGTCTAGATACATGTATTTTGGATACATGAGGTCAAAACTAGGTGTAATTTATTCCAGATACATTGTATCCAAGTGAATTCACGTGTATCTGACTTTCTCGCTCATCCTTGGGGAACTGAACTCCCTTGAGATAGGAAAAAAAAAGAGTGAGGTAGTGGACAACTAAGACTTCTCTCTCTATGTATCGGGTATCCAAGATACATGTATATAACTTGATTGTATATGAGATACATAGACTATCTCACTCGCCTCCCTACTATCTCGCTTGCCTCTCTCCTTCTCTCGCTCGCCTCTCACCCGATTATTGTATATGGTAGCAAAAATACATGTATCTAAGTATATCTCATGACCTAAAATCTTATATTAAGTATTAATTAGTGAGATAATTTATATTTATTTCAAATTATAAGGAGAATTAGTAAATATGACTGAAATATTTGTCTAATTAAATTTTTTTTTTCCTTCTAAAATCATATTCACTGTGTCCCTAATTACTTGTCCACTTTTGAATGGACACACATATTAAGAAAATAATTAATGACATAGTGAGTTTACCATTTTACCTATATTAATTATGAAGTGGATGAAAAGTTTTACATTTCTCAAAATAATTAGTCATTTAATTGAGGGTACAATAGGTAAAAAGTATTTGTCATTTCTTAATTTGTCAAAATGGACAAGTAATTAGGGACAACTATAAAAGAAAAAGTGGACAAGTAATTAAGGACAAAGAGAGTATTGGCTACAGCTAAAGCATACAATATCTTTGGTGGACGTACAAACAAAAGTAATGTGTTGAGTACGAATATCAATGAATCTAACGACCTTAGATATTTAATTGTAAATCCAGTTACGAGTACAACCATAATTAAATCATCTTGGAAATAGACAAAGCCCCCCACAACATCAAAATAATGTAAATTTTTTGAACCAATTAACTTACGTGGCCGGCAAATTAAAGAAAATAAAACAATCTAATACACTATCTATTTGTTTTTTTCCAATAATCCAACAATAACATACACTAATTAAGAAAACAAAAAGACAATTTCCGATTTAATCGACGTTTTGGGTCAAAACATATGACTATTAAAAAAGTAATTAAATTAATAATTGAAGCGTCTTGTAGAGAGTATATATTAAACGACCATCATATTAAGGAATTATATGATAGGATTAAAAGCTTAATTTTGAGTTTATTAGGAAATTAAAATGTCAAATTATCCTCAATATAATTTTGATGTAAAATCTTCTTCTTCATCATCAAAAATACCATTAATTACATTAGGCGCTAGAGTTATAACAAGTGCTACTCTTCTTGTAACATGGGGTGTGTTACAAACTAGCGTAGTTACTTTTGATAATGGAGCTAGACTTACATATGATTATTATCGCTCATACAGGTAATCAAAATTATTTCGAGATGGAGACAGAATTTTAAATATTATATTGTGAACTTCTAATTTTCAAAAGATGTAGTCAAAACACTATGATCATATTCCTCTCTTTATAGGAAGAGGCAGAATTTGAATTTATGAATTCTAAATTTTAGAATATGTGCAATCTCCATATCCTCCTATAACTCCTATTTAAGGTTGTGTCCGCAGGATAGGTTTGAGTGATAGGCTGGAGCACCATGTCTGACGTCGTCGTATTATCATTTTTCTTTTTCTTTTTTCATGAATGTCATGTATTGTTTCTCTTGTTAGTTGTGTGTGTTTTTTTCACCATCGTATTTCCTTTTTTCATAATTGTTTTGATTTATTGCTCTTGAGCCAAGGGTCTTTCGAAAACAACCTTTCTATCTCTATAAGATAGAATCATAATAAGGCTTGCATACACTCTGCCTTCTCCAAACCCCTGTTGTGATACTATACTGAATATGTTGTTGACATCAAATGTTAGTAACTGAATTTTGGATTCTTTTGTATGTGTATTCAATAAATTTCTTAATAAGAATGTATATAGTTTGAATTACCGCTACTGAATTTGTCCGAACGTGTTTTTTTTATTGCAGTTATACACTTTTTGCTGTGATAGCAGGATCAGTCTACAATTTGTTGCACATCCCATTTGCAATATATTTTCTCATAAGAAAGAAGCCTATGATAAATCATAAGGTTTTTCGACAGATTGAACTCTATGGTGACAAGGTAAGTAACTATATAATTAGAATAATTATCAAGAAATTAATTTTCTCCTAAAAAAATTAATTTATCATAGTTTGATACTGTTAAGTGAATATTTATAATATTAGTATAATATAACATGTTGTAGAAAACGACCTTTAATTTCCATCATGATCATGATGATAACACTTATTATCGATATTTATATTTTTCTTATTTATTTGTTCACTTTTTCATATGTTTGCACCGCTTAAGTAAAGTATAACGTACACATCACCCACTTTCTTTTTTTTATTAGGGTTAGAGCCGTCAAAATGGGCTTAGCTCATGGGGACGACCCAACCCTACCCGTTATTGGGGTAGGGTTGGGATAGGATTTTCAAGCCCATTTAAAACTAGGGCTTATAAGCCCTTAGCCCTTGAGGCTTGATTGGGGCTGGGTTGGGGTCGGCCCATGGGCCAAAACTTTTTATTCAAGAGTAATTTACAATAATCTCACTAGTATATAATCTAATAATTTGAATACACGCTATGTTGTAATATTATGAATCTTCGTACCCAGATACATGTATCTCGGAATATATGGACTCAAAATTAGGTTAATTTGTTCTAGATTCGCATATATGTAGGATACATATACAAATCTCGCACCCTCGCCTCCCTCCAATCTTGCTTGTCACTCTCTTATCTCACTCGCATATCTTGTATGCGAGATACATGCTAATTACACTAAATTTTTGCTAGTGTTATTGAAACAACTCTATTGTTTGCCATATTTGATTTGAAAATCTTCTCATTTTCTTGACGTTAAAAAATTATAAGTTTGAAAAGGAAAAAAATAAAATAAAATATAAAAAGAAGGGTTAGCCCGCCCCAGCCCTCGGCCCTTCTAGGGTTGGGTTGGGTTGAGCATTTTCAGGCCCTACCAAATGAAGAGCCAGCCCACCCTAGCCCTTCAAATTCCTTGGCCCACGAGGCTTGGGCCGGGTGGGGCTGGGCCGGCCCTTTTTGACAATTCTAATTAGGGTTTGGAATTATGTTGTTAAAAAAAGAAAAGAAGATAAAGTTTACAAGTTAATGATTCCTTATATTTTTCGCTTTTCGAGATTCAAATTGTGTAAACTTTAATCATTATTTTAAAATATATATTTTGGAAAAATTACATAATACACAACTTATGATATCATAATCTCTAAAATTCCTACCATTTAAAAATATTACAAAAATCTCCTCTCGGATATATCCCTATCCCCTCTCGGATACATCCCCATCCCCTCTCAGATACATCAATATTCCCTCTAGGATACATCTCTATCCCCTCTCGGTTACATTCCTCCCATTAAATAATGTATCATTTGCAATGTATCAGACAATCAGGTAATGTATCATAGAACAATGAAAAATCCGGAATTTTTGTAATTGGAGAAACTTCCGGGATATGATGTAATTAGCCCCTATATGTATGAGATTTATATACTTTCCCCCTTTTTCATCATATTGACATAAGAAGATTCAATCTAGTTCAATTTAGTTTCAAAGAATAATCAAGCAGCTCGTTAAAAAGAAAATGTCATGTAAAAGTATTTCCCATAGAGATTAATATATATATTTTTGAAATTGATGCAGATTATATTTGGGATACTAGCAATAGGAGCTGGTGCAGCATTAGGTGCAACTATGGATTTAAATAGAATTGTTTATAATGATAATAACTCAAAGTTTCATAAATTCTTAAATTTGATGTATATTCCAGCTGCATTTCTTTGGGCTGGACTTGTCACATCTGGAATTTCTTCTATATTATCATCTTTTAGTCTTCATAAGACTGAATCATGATACATCAAGATTGAAACAAAAATATTGCTTTAACTCGGACCTAAGTGAATGCAGGATGCTTAGTGTACGGGACTGTCCTTTTAATTTAGTTCCCCTATTTATTTTGATAAGTGTAATATTTATATGCTTGCTTGTTTTAAATTGTAAAACAAAATTATTGTGGAATTTTAATTTTAATTATATATATACACAATTGTGTAATTTCATTTTTGTGATTATTATTTGCAATTTTATTTAGTTATTGATCTAATTGTTGTACAATTTTACATGACATCCACAATAACCAAGAGATGTAGATATTTTATAAGAGATAATTATAGTACAACGTCTTTAGGTGATCTGGTTTATAAAATAATCAGCAAATATATAGTTTTTTTTATATTTAAATAAAAATATATATTAATATACATGATCAGTATATAAGTTTTATATATTTAAGCTAATATCGGTAATTAAATTTGGATGATGGGACAAATATATATCAATTGTGGATTCACACAAATCGAAAGATAGTAACTTAAACATCCTTTATCATAATGTACATTATATGTATACACAAAAATTATATTGCATATATAAGTCAGAAACCACTTTTATACGTGTACATATATATATATATATAATTTTGAACATTAACGAAATTTCTAACTTCGTCAATGCATAACAAATTTCTAACTTCGTCAATGCATAACATGACTTGTACATGTACAATCAAACAAGATAGATGTATATATAGAAATATCATGTAATTTCAACAAGATATTATAATAATATATCTCTTATATCCATAAAACATTTCTTCCAACTCAAATAGTAGTAATGCATAAATAGTTGTAAACATATATTAATTATATCCTCTCTTTTTTCTTCTTTTGTTGATAGAAATTATCTAAGGTAATGATGGAAATTGTAAGATATCTTGCTCACACTTATTACAAAGAAATATATCTGGAATTGCTTCATGATTTGGTATATTAACACATCTAGTGTGTTGCCAAACTTCACAAATATCACAACAAATCATCCTTTCACCATCTTCATCTTTAGTCCCACAAAAACATTCCACAATAATATTATCCTTAATTCCTTCAAATATCTGTCCATTAATATTAATATCATCATTATTTGACATTATAACCCCTCCTAAAACAATCTTGCTTCCTGGTTTCATCACATTAAACACCAATTCTATTCCACTAATTGGGCTCATCAAGTTGTTAATTGATCTTGTGGTAAAGTTCCTTAATCCCAAATACATATCCCCAAAAGTTTTTTCAACTTCAATTTTTAGCTCATCAAATGTGACATCATTTCTCATTAAGAAACACTCAAATGGGGTCATTACCTTTTCTTCTACATCAAATCCATCATTGGTTGCCAACATAATCGCGCAATAAATCTTGGATTTGTCTGCTTCAATTCTTGAATCTGGCTCTGATACCCCTTTATATTCCTTGAGGAAGTACTTCGTGTCTAGGATTATTCTAGAAGCTGTTGGAATTGTAGAAAAAACGCCCGTGTAATTTGACATTAATCCCTTATGCTCTTTTAGAATATTGTTGTACAAGAAGTATATGTCCTTCATAAGTTGCACCCAAGTAATTTTGTATTGTTGTTTCCCTTTTGAGTCATTAACCCTAAAACCTTGATCTTGTTTAGGAAATGCTTTAGATATATCCTCTAAACAATATTCCAAAACTTTAGTTACTGGATTTAAGCATCGACGAACCAAATACTTCCCAACAATATGATTCCCTAATGACTTGAGCACGAAATCAAGCAACCCTGTATCACCAATATAAGCACGAGCAGCATCACGAACCTCTTGCCTAGACACCCATCGCGATTCAGCTCTTTTTAGGGCTTCCACAACAACCCTAATAGCCATTTCAACGCGTTTAGGTGACCATCTACAAGTGGTATCAACCAATAGCCCTGGATAACATGAGGTAAGATTGTTTTCCTTTGGAATCCTTGATTTGAGCTCCAACATGAAATGAAAGGCATCACAAAGTGTGACTAATGAGTGACCAGATAACATTTGGTACCTTGATAACACTGTTAATATCTCATTAATATTTATAATTCCTACATGATGATGTGCTAATAAGGCTAATGGCATGTTTTGTAAGGCATTAATTGCACTTTGATATGTTTCTTGTGTTACACCAAAACTTCCACGCCCAAATTTGTAACCCCATCGACCAAACCATGGCTCACCATAGGCTAATGTGTTGAGTAGTCTTAGATCCATGCCTTTCTTTGTTGAGATATCTCTTAAGCTTACTTTCCTTCAAAACATAGAAAAATTATTATTGTTTTCGATCTCAAATATTACTCGTTTTGATAATCTAAAGTTGTTGACTTTTCGAAAAAATAAGAAGTTATTTATGACTTAAGTGCAAATTTAAAGGAAAATGAAGGATATATAATTCAGACAAATACTCTTATTATGATGATTAAGGCTAAGGGGTGCACAAAACCATGAAAGATACTCCTTGTGTATCGTTTTATGTGATGTCTGCTTGATTGAACACATAGTTTAAGATGTCACTATTATAGCAAAATAGTTCGAACCATTACTAATATATTTTTGTTTCGTTTTATGTGACATTTGTTTTTAATATTTTAAGAATGGAAGATACCTTTCTATATTTCAAAATAAAGTAACTTTAAACTTTCTATTTTACTTGACAGTAGTAGAGACGAAATATAAAAAAAAAAAGTAAACGCGGGAAGAAAACAAGGAATTAACATATACTGCATAAAATTTGTTGATCTTGTATATATAATGTATGTAGTTTATCATCAATGGGGTTCGAAGGAACCTCAATTGCGACACTCTAACTCTACCCATGATTACAAATATGTCCTAACAAGTTTAAGACTATAAATTTTAAAATTCTCTATTTGTCAAATTTCATGTTGAATTAAACAACGTCAGATAAAATGAAACGAGAATAATAGTTAAGTTGATGATGACAAACCTAGCACGAAGTCCAATGCAAAGTCGATCCCAAAAGTCCATAATAGAGTGGCCAGGCAAGTCAGAAGAAGTAGGAGTTTCCAATGATCCATTGACACAAAGCAAATGCCCAAAACCATTAGAATGAAAGACACCATGCATCATATGACCTTCTATTTCTATCAAATTCAACTTACTTTTAATTATTTCTCCACCAATAATATTATTACTATCTGTTTTATATTTGTATTTTTGTCCACCTCCTCCTTCTACACAAGCTCCAATTGTGTCCTTTGAAGGCAATAGGAAATGGTATTTCTTGTTGCACATCAAATTGTTGCCCCATCCTGAGTAACATTTTGGCCATGCATAAGTACTTGACGAGTTTAACTTTTATACACTGATAGTCGATTGGTGGCAGAACTAATTTTTTCATTAAGAAGGTTGAAAAGGTAAACATATGAAGAAATTAAGAGAATTCGATTTATAGTGTATGGATGTCATCATATGGTCTTGTTGAATTAAATTAAGGTAGGTTTAAATGATTTATGTTAATAAGTCCTGCATCAATTCTTACTTTTGTTTTGAACAAGAATTAATGGCTCCATTACTATCGACGATCTATGATAAGTGGGATAATATATAATCAATATAACAAGTTATCTGCTATAACAAATTAAAGTAGGCAGTATATCAACAAAATTATCAAAAGGAGAATTCTATAAGTATTAAGTGAATAAGTAAAATACTAAGATGAGGAGAATTGTGCAAGTATAAAATAAAGTCATGCTAAGCAAATTTTTGATTTTTTTAAGTATAATTTTAGTAATTTCACTTAGTATTTGATTTAATTTCACCAAACACAAACCTAACAAATGAAGTTACCAATCACTACATGTTCCAAATATACTATTGATCTTCTTTTCAGTGACAAACCCAAAATTTAAACTTCACATGAACTTGTAATAATTCTCGAATAATGATATTACCTATGTATTGACAATGTTTGCAATGAGGATTGTGAGACAATTCAACTTGTTCTTCAACAACAAATAGAAACACATGCATTGGTGGATGTCTATGAACTTCCAACTGAAATGACCAAATACTCCCATTTTCTTGTTGTGCAAATTCCAAAAGAAGTTTGACATTTTGGTCAAAATTGCACCCAATAAACTCTGTAGGAAACCCTTGTTCACCAAAATTCTTGAACTTAAATAGTTCCTTCTCATTATTATTCCTCTTCCTTTTCTTCGATCCGCTCAGATCTAAAGTCGACATCTTCTTCACCATCAGAAGAACCAAAGATAGATCATGGATTCAAGAAAATTTAAAGAGAGTTCGTTACTTACTAGTTACAACTTACCAACCTCTCTCTACCTAGCTAGGTGTTTTAAAGAAAATTAAAAAGGGTAACACACTTAATTTGCCAAAAATGACCAAAAATAAAAAAAAGTGTCATTCAAAATGGATGGTTTTATTATGTTTGTACAAATATTGGAAAATTTTATTATGCAAATCTATCGCAGAAAGCAAGAGTTACATGTATGTATTTTAAAAATGGAACCATGCTTTTGGTCATGTTACAAATGTTAAACCATTTTAATTAATTGCTGAATTACTCCCGGCAAATTCTATGGTCAGTTGAGACATGCTGAAAGTTATGTATAATTAGGGTACTATAGATTTAATTAGTATGGAAATTATATTAACACAATGTTACTGGCAAACTATATACTTTGGACATTTTAAAATGAGCGCGATTGATAAATAAAGAGAAAATTTTAGAAATAGCAAACATAATAGACATAATAAAGATCTATAGTTATAGTTTCGATAATTGCGCTCTATAACTATAGTTTTGTTTGCTATGGAGGCTGTGGTTTGTATATTTATGTCAGTTTGTATATTTCGCTTGCGAATATACAAGTAAGTATATACAAATTATGTATTTATACATTTACGAATTTTTCAAAACTCCGTTTGTATATTTCGCTTGCCAATATACAAATGGGGTAACTTATTATGATTTTTTCATAAATCATTTACAAATAGTTAGGGTAAGCATATACAAAATTTTGGATTTATACAATCAGGAACCAAATTCTACGAATTCTGAATTTATATAAATCAGGCGAATAACAAGAATTGGGAAAATTGTAGCCGCGAATTACAATTTTCTTAAATTGTAGTTATAACACCCAAAATAGACTAAATGTTTGCTATTCTACATAATTTTTCCATAAATAAATGGATCATTGACCATCCAAAAGTTATTTCAATTAAAATTAGTTGGACTGAAATAGGCTAATAACTTATTAGTAGTGATAATTCTTTTAAAGGAAATTGCGTATATATACTGTTCGACCAACTAATTTATTAATATATCCAAAATATATACTATTAATGTATAAGTTGTGTATAGGTGTATACATATATTATAGTGTGTATTTTGGCTATATAAACTTATAAAGAGTATTGCACAATTGTATCAAACTTTATGTATGAGCTAATATCAATGTCACACTTAACTATCTTTAATTCAAACTATACAAGCAATATGTGAAACTTCAAACATTTTATTTGAAATTTGACTTGATAGTCCCAACTTTATACTCGTATACATAAAATTTGTAACTTCATCCCCATTTTCAACTTTAATCCCATAAATTTGAAATTGATTTTAAAGGCGGCTAAATATTAAATATTTTATAATTTTTGGCTATGTCTTAAATAGTGATCCTTCGAGAAACTATATGTGCACTTGCCCCCTTTAACCCCGGTAAACAAGGCACTAGAGGTGTTATTCGCGATAATAAGTTTCGATTTTGACAATTCATATTTGAGATATTCAGATCTAAAGTTAGGTTTCGACAATTCAAAACTTCAAAATGCACAAATCTTCTTGAGAAGACGGAGGGCTTAAAGTTTGTAAAATTCGACTAAACTTAAATAAAATTTAAAAATCAATTAAAGTTAGGTTGCATATCTAAAAGTAGCTCTAGTATTGTACTTTACGTTAATTTTTAAATAAAAATGTACATTTCACACTTAAAATAGACTGATCTTCAATTTTGTCTTTTAACAATCAAATTTATGTTTTGTACGATATAAATTCTTTAAAAACAATAATTACGTCAGGACATAGCTTATGAGATATTGTGATGTAAAATACAAACGTATGTCTTGCAAAAAAATTTTCTATTACGAGAGACAAAAATTAAAGACGAGCCCAACAATAGAACCTAAGTGCAAATGATCCTCTTGATTTTGGCCCAAAGTTATTCTCTTTGGAGAGGCCCAACATCAAGTTTATGTTACACCGTCACAGTCTTCTTTCTTCGTCTCCGGCGAACTTTGCTTCTCTCCGACCAAAAAAAAATCGACCGGTGAGTTCACTTTTTCTCTTTTGGACTAATCCCCCAACCCCCAATGAGTTGTTAATCAGTATTGTGAAAGTAGAAAATGAAAAAATGAAAAAAAAGAAGCCTTAAAAGGTGCGGTTTTTGCCCATTGTATTGTTGATTTTCTGTTTCTTAGTGTTTAAACAAGAATCTGTGAACTGAGGATTTTTCCCTTATGGGTTCTTTTTGTTACTGCATAAAGAAAGAAATCAGCTTCAGTTTCTGATTTTTACCCCTAATTAATATGCATTATTATTAGCTAATTGGATGGTTATCCAAGTTATACTGTATATCTACGAGGTAGGGGTAAGGTACGCATATATTTTCCTCTTTTTCCCCAACCCTATTTGTGGGATTATACTGGGTTGGGTATGTATTCAAGTTATGAAAATTACTCAGTAAAAACACTCATGTTTTGCCTATTATATGACAAAATGATTGTTTTCTATCACTGGAAGAAGCACTTCCTCTGTTTGTTTAGTGCTCAGTTGTTACTATTATTGGAGTAGCTAATGATATTGGGGAACAATTTGGGTTATTATGCTTGTTGGTGTCTGGCTTTCTTTCTTAAGCTATGGTATTCTTTGGCTTGCTGTCAGCACTCAGCCAGACGCTGCTGTCATTGTCTTACTGGGTTGTGGGTTCTTGATTTCTTTGGATTTTTTCGCATTCTTTTTTCGAGTTCAAGTTCTTATCTTATAGACGGCCGTAGAGGTTTTAGTTACTAAGCTGTGGATGTCTGAATTGCTCATGTGATACAGAAATACTGATCTATTGTGAATGCGGATATTGAGTTGATTGGTGATAATAGGGATAATAAAGTTAATTTTATTCCATTGTGCTGACAGCGTATTCCATTGTGCAATTGGATTAGACACAAATTCTTTTCTATCTTTACTCAAATCTGTATCTGGTTTTTCATACTGTAGCTTTAAACACCAGAACCACGTGTCTTTGATTGTGAGGGGGATGTGACCTGAGGAAATGCATGTGACATGAATTCTTCGGTTAATTACTGTTGTACGATTTCATTTCTGTTCAGTTTGGCTTGGATAGATAATTTGTTTTCATCGTCTTGGAATAGGTAGCTGAGATATTAGCAAGCTGATCCGCAGGAGTGATTTTGTGGGATATCGAGAAAAAGTACTTTTCATTTTGTGGGATAATTGACAAAATATGAGTGATTTTGTTGTTGCAGAAAGAACAAAAACGACTTTACTGAATAATTTTACCGTAATTTGAGTGACCATCCATCTAATTAACACTAGTTAGTATTCTGAGATATCCTTAATAGAAAAGGAAGAAAACAAGGAGTTTAAGGACATAAAGGTGTAATCTTTGTCATTATATTACGGGTTTTCAACATACTCCTAATAGTAACACTAATTCTGAATTGGGGTTGTCATAGTCACTGACTATTATCACTGCATAAAGAAGAATCGAGATGCTTATTTATGAGTTTTTTTCACAAGTTAATTTTGTTTTCTTATTTACTTCCCATGTTAGTTACTCTCAAACCTTCTTAATGTATGAAGAAAAAGGAGAAATAGTCTATATAAAGGTCTATTATTAATCAATTTATTGCGCAAACTTTTAGCATGCTTCTTAGTGGTAGAACCTGAACTCTGAATTGGAGTTGCCGAGCTCGGTGGCTGCTTTCACTGCATAAAGAAATTAACTCCAATTTGTATGAGTCGTTATGATATTTTTTACAAGTTAATATGTGTTTTTATTTGGTTCCTATGTTAATCTGTTTACTGATATTCTTTTTATATAAAAAGAAGAAGAAAAGAGTAATGCCATAAAAAGTGCAATATTTATCATTCTATTGCAAGTTTTTGCCCCTTAAATTGAAATCAACTCATATAGCATCCTTTTAATTATTCATAGTGATTCATACAACCAAATTCAATTTCCCGCCATCAAACTGTAGCATCTGAAATCCATGAATTCAAAATAGCTCTAATATCTGTGTCAGTGTTGTCCATTCCTGAGGTAAGGTTAGCATGGCAGAAAACTTAGTAAAATATTTTTTACAAATGAAAAAGAACTTAATGACTAAATCTCTAATATTATTTCCTTTGTCAGCCAACGTTCAGCATGAAATAAAGAGCTAGAAAGGCTACTTGGAGAAAATGATCACTCTCCAGAAGTTGAACTTTAGGATGACAGCTTTCCCTTATTCTTTGCTTCGGTTGTTTGCTGTCAATGGTGATTATATAGTTTTCAGACACACAAGTCAGTCTGATTGGAGTAGTAAGAATGTCAATCGGTCAGTTGGCTCTTTTTGGGGCAACATAGAGATTCAGGGTGGAGTTGACCGCACTGTGTTTGCTCAGACTGCTCCATTTTCTACTATTGCTGGGACAATCCTTGTCCAGGCTCAAGACCTTGGTAAAATGTCTGAAGAGTTAGAAAATGATATTGATGAAAATAAACTTGATGATGCATGGGCTGTGTATGAGAGGCACATGCAAATGGAAGGGTTTCCTAGAAAATCAATTGTTAATAAACTTCTAGCAGCCAGTGCTGAAAGCTCAGATCTTGGACAGCTGGACAGGGCTTATGGCTTGGTTGAACAAGCATTTGAGAAGAACAAGCATGATTTGCTTGAGAGGAATACTCTTATATATCTCTCTTTAGCTTTTGCCAAATGTGGATCACCTATTCCCGCATCTACTCTTTTAAGGAAGCTTGTGGAAACAGAGAAGTATCCACCTGTGAGTGCTTGGTCTGCAATCCTGGCTTATATGTCACAGACCTCTACTGGATCCTACCTTGCTGTTGAATTGGTCCTTGAAATAGGTTACTTATTCCAGGACGGAAGAGTTGATCCCCGTAAAAAGTGCAACGAATTTCTGCTTTTCATGAAGCCTAATGCCACTTGTTTCAACATTGCTTTAGCTGGATGTCTTCTGTTTGGAACCACTAGAAAAGCAGAGCAGCTCCTCGACATGATGCCTCGAATCAACTTGAAAGCTGATGCTACTTTACTAATCATAATGGCTCATATTTATGAGAAGAACGGACGAAAGGAGGAGCTCAAGAAGCTTAAGAGAGACATGGAAGAGGCCCCTAATGTGACGGAGATGCAGTTTCGTCAGTTCTATAATTGTTTGCTTTCATGCTTTCTGAAGTTTGGAGATCTTGAATCTACATCCCACATGATTCTAGAAATGCTTCGCAAGGCAGAGAAAGCTAAAAATTCTCTTGGTATAGCTAGTTTGCTTCTTGAGGTTTCTAGAAGTGGCGATACATTGTGTTCAAATGTTCTTCCCGAGGATGCCCATCATCGAAAGCCAGATGAATCAGAAAGTTTAGTATCATATGAAGATCTCTGTAGGGACAGAAAGTTTTCAAAACTGCAGACCATTGCTAAAAACTTACTTGATGTCTTGGTAATTAAGTTGCAGAAGCAAATTGAATTTATTACAACTGAACATGGTATTCTCCAGCCTACTGAGAAATTATATGTTAAATTGGTAAAGGCTTTCTTAGAAGCTGGGAGAACAAAAGATCTTGCAGAATTTCTAATTAAGGCAGAGAAAGAAGATTCTCCAGTTTCAGTTGATGATTCTGCCTTGGTTCATGTGATAAACTCTTGTATTTCACTTGGATGGTTAGATCAGGCACATGACCTTCTGGATGAAATGCGATTGGCTGGTGTTAGAACTGGTTCTTCTGTTTATGCATCTCTTTTGAAAGCATACTGTAAAGAGAATCGAGCGGGGGAAGTTGCATCACTGCTTAGAGATGCTCGTAAAGCTGGGATTCAGATAGATGCAAGCTGTTATGAAGTATTGATCCAGTCCAGGGTGATACAGAAGGACTCTCAAGGGGCCCTTGACCTGTTCAAGGAGATGAAAGAGGCTAAGATACCAAGAGCTGGTCATCAGGAATTTGAGAAATTGGTGAAACGGTCTGCAGAAGGGGGTGAAGCTAGTTTAATGGTGACGCTTTTGCATGAAATCAAGGAAGGGCAAAAAGTAGATTATGGAGTTCATGACTGGAATAATGTAATTCACTTCTTCTGCAAAAAGAGGTTGATGCAAGATGCCGAAAAGGCTTTTAAGAAGATGAGGAGTTTGGGCCATTCTCCAAATGCACAAACTTTTCATTCTCTGGTCACAGGTTATGCTGCCATTGGTGGAAAATATGTCGAGGTGACGGAACTATGGGGTGAAATGAAGTCTCTTTCTTTTTCTAGTGGAATGAAGTTTGATCAGGAACTGTTAGATGCTGTGCTTTATACATTTGTTAGAGGTGGTTTTTTTGTTCGAGCAATTGAAGTCGTAGAGATGATGGAGAAAGGTAATATGTTTATTGACAAGTATAAATATCGCACCCTCTTCTTAAAATACCACAAAACACTCTACAAGGGGAAGGCTCCAAAATTCCAGTCAGAATCTCAGATGAAAAAGAGAGAGGCAGCATTGAACTTTAAGAGATGGGCTGGGTTATGCTGAAGATTCATAGTCTATAGCCTCAAGTATATTACCCTTCAATACTGGAACTTGTTACTCTGATAGCTCCTAAATGGGTTGACAGTGAAATGAATGGATCTCCATGTTGATCCAAATATTTTCGACCCATCACTTGATGCTAGCAGATCAAGACATTTCCATGGATTTCATTCTTATTAATTTCTGATCATTCAGTTCCTTATCATCATAAATGCCTTGCAAAATAAGTCATATTGATGAGATGCATCATGCTTTCTCTGTGCGTGCTTTTAAGGAAACATATAATGGCTGATTTTTTTGAAGGTCAGTCTCCATTGCTTATAATACTGCGCTGTCCTCAACATAGTATCCATTATGAGTAAAGTTGTGCCTGAAGATCATCCATTTATTTGTGCTCTGGAATGATTTTGAGAGGTTCAGGGTGAAGCATTTATTTTGCTTTACAATAAGAAATTCATCCATTTAATGTATGGAGGCATTAATCTTCTATTGAATGGCTTAACACCTTAGGTGCCTGCCTTATTCAACATCCAAAAGAAGGTTTAAGTTTCTGCTAAAGCGGTGTATATAATTGCACTGTGACAGACCTGCTACTCATCACGATTCCTTTAAGGGAACCTTCAACATATACGCAAAATTGCTGAAATGAAGTATTTCGGGGAGATAATTTTGCAAGCACTAATTTTCTTTTTGATAAAGGTAAAGTTGTATTCCTCAGCAATGAGGGTATGCTGGCAACCGCCAAAAAGATTTACATCACTGACCCAAAAAAACCAACTCAAGAGAGCTGCTACTAAACATGTAAAGAAGAAAAAAAAAATTAAAATCTGTCCAGCATCCTCTATACCCTCCTCTTTACACCATAAAAAGAAAGTCTTCATACAACGCCATTTGATCTTTTGCACTGATTCTGCAGTATTTTCTAGACACCTCTTGTTTCTTTCTCTCCAAATAGTCCACCATATACAGGAGGAGGGTATCATGTTCCACCATTTCTTCTGGCTCTTACTCCCCCCACCCAGCAACCAAGAAGGTCTGCAGTGTACTGACAGGTAAATCTCTCGAACCTCATTACTGCTGGAAACTCTATTTGTCCGTAGTGGTTTATATAACGACTTTCCCATTACTTTAACAAGAAAGATTAAAGACCTTCAGGTTTAGCTGTTCACATTTGTTTCTGGAGAAACTAGGTAGGTCTCTATTCTAGAGGTCCAATAAACATGTAACATGTTGAAGCTTAAATATTATGTAATATATGATTTTTGCGCATTTAGTTATATGTCTGTTAGTTTCAGGATGTGCTTTGAAGCTCATATGATCTTTAAGATGAAGTCTAATGTCATTTTTGCTTTGTTCTATGTGTTCTTGTGAAAAGATTGACTTCGAACATGGCTTTTCACTTTTGTGCTTTCTTCTATCTGTTCTTGTGAAAAGCGTGACTGAGAACTATGTTGCTTCCTATGTGTACTGAAAACAATTATTGATATCAAAACAGTGATCCTTAGTAGTTAACATTTACATTGAAGAGTTTATGTCAAAAGCTAAAAGAGCAGATTTTTATTATAAGCGTAAAAGTTCGATGGTAACTTTGCTACTGAAAATTGAGAGGAGCCATCTGAATATCAACAGAAGAAAGGCTAGCTCAGACTTAGAGTATGGGATGGGATACAATTAATTAGTTTATTGTTGATTAATAGATTTTGAAATTATTGCCCTTGAGAATAGCATTAGAGAGAGGCCTAGGGCTTTGTTCTAGTGGTAAGAGCTTAGTGCAGAAGGGTAGAATGGCGGGCTCATTGTCACCAAGTTTCAAACTGTGCACCACTAGCTCTCAGGATTTCTTGGTTATAAAAAACAAACAAAAAAATGGCGTTAGAGAGACATTTGCTCGATTGTTAGTTCATTGCCTTTTGGGTTAAACATTTTTCTTGTGGGTTTCTAATATTGGTTTCAATGTCGAACAAGTTGGGTCAAAACAAAAAAAAGACCTTTTTGCTTCATATTTTTCAACGAACTAACTCCACAAAAATCCAGCACAGCTTCTAATTTGAGCACAGCGTACTGATTCTGGTGACTTTTGATTAAATAATATTATGAGGATGTAAGTAAGACTGACAGATTTGAAAACTTTGAGCCTTATACTTTTAAATGAAAACTTCCTGCTGATAATTGTCACTTCCTCATTCACCTGTCTACATCTTGTTTATCTTCTATTGCTTTCAGCTTATTTCTTCAGGGGTCTATGGGGCTGAGTCGTTTCTTTGCCATTCCTTAAGTCAAGAGGAGAAATCGTTGCAAAAAATGGAAGAAAGAGCTGCCTTGGCTAAGATAACTCACTGAATCATGAGGGTTTCCTGCAATATGTCAAGTAGATTTCTCACTGGACTTGAGCACTCTTGGCCTTGTTCTTCGGTGTGTTTCTAAAGCTTTATGTCTTATCAGAATCATTTATGATCCTATTGAATATATTTAAGAGTTAGTTCCATATATGGTTTTCTGCAGGTAAGACAGTTCGAAACATGATGGCATTGAGAAGATATTGTGAGACGGAAGTGGTTAAACATCAAACTGGAATTTGATTTCTCCTAATTGATGTGTAATATGTGTGCACTATTCTAGCTTAGATGGATTCTGTAGCCTAGTTAAACTTTTCCTCCCACATGTTATGTAAGAATTAGTTCGCTATTTACTTGTTGTATTTTTGAATTTTGTACTATGAAGGTGATGGATTTTTGTGATTTCTTATCTTTATTTATAAGTTTGTCATTTCAAGTAAATGTGATTGTACCATATGATATGCAACATGTTTCATCGGAACTCAGAGCGAAAGGAAAAGAATTCAAAGGATCCTTATTACTACACCAGTAACTACATCACCACTCATGGGTGTGGTGGGATGATTGAAATCTCTCCACCTTTAGTTAAAAGTCTCGGTTTTAAGCCCGGGTAATGAAGAACAATTGGTGGGGATCACTTCCACGAGTTTGTGGTGTGAATTTGGATTAGTCTAGCCAATGAGTTTCAGATACTAAATGTCTAAAGAGAAAAAAACTGTAAAATCCTTTTCTTGCAATCATTATGGTTGTATGGGAACTCAAAACCAAACATTTTACATGTTTTGGTATGGCCATCATTGTTTTACTTCAGTGTTTTGTTCTAGGGTTGTGAAAGGAAAGAAATCGGATTTATCGTGTGACAAAAGAAGAGAAAACTGTAGTTTGAACTTTGAAATGAGTCTTGTCCTCATTTCTATGACTGAAATTTTGAAGTCTTTATAGTATGAACTGATTTTTAGCCCAATTTTTTGATTGGCCTGAAAGTCTGATTGAGAATGACATGTGTGGCCTAACATGTTTTTGCTAGTTTTATGGGGTTGACAAAATGGTTTTGTAGTGGACTTTGACAATTTGGAAGCTTATAATAGTTAACTTTGACTACTTATTGTGCTTTGTTACATATAGTTTGGTAATAGGAAGAGTATTAGAAAACCAAAAAAGATGACCACTAGCAGCAGAAATGTGCAGCATTTTGTTCATGTAATTCTTGTTATTCTTCATTGTTTTAATACAGGATTTTGCACAGATGTAGATAGCATTACCAGCACTCTATCTCTGAGGGATCCTGGGATTTTATCATCTCCAGGAGGTGTCTTGAAGTTGGGATTTTTCAGTCCTCTAAACAGCTCTAACAGGTATGTTGGTATTTGGTACAATTTTTCTGAAACGATTGTCATTTGGGTGGCTAATAGGGACAAACCCGTAAGAGATTCTTCTGGGGTTGTGAAGATATCTGGTGATGGAAATATCGTCGTTATGAACGGGGAGGAGGAGATTCTTTGGTCATCAAATGTTTCAACCTCTCAGGTAAACTCAATTGCCCTTCTCCAAGATTCTGGGAACTTTGTTCTTGTAGATCATCTGAACAATGGGAGCACAATATGGCAGAGTTTTGAACATCCTTCTGATTCAATTGTCCCTAAAATGAGATTAAGTGAAAACACAAGGACAGGGGAGAGGGTAGAAGTAAAATCTTGGAGAAGCCCTTGGGATCCTGATTTCGGAAACTTTTCTTTAGGAATGAATTCTGGATTCATTCCTCAGGTATATATCTGGAAAGGTAGTCATCCCTATTGGCGAAGTGGTCAATGGAATGGCCAGATGTTTATCGGAGTGCAGGGTATGTATTCTGTGTCGTCTGATGGATTCAATGTAGTGAACGATCGCGAAGGTACTGTATACCTTACTGGCCCTGGTGATTTTGATTTCTTAACGAAATTTGTCTTGGATTGGAAAGGGAACTTGGTTCAATCATATTGGGATGTGAATGAGACAAACTGGAAGATAATATGGTCGGCTCCCAATAACAATTGTGAAGTTTATGGAACGTGTGGTCTATTTGGGAGCTGCAATCATTTGGAGTCACCGATCTGTTCTTGTCTGAAAGGTTTCGAGCCAAAGCACAGGGAAGAATGGGAAAAGGGGAATTGGACTAGTGGTTGTGTTAGGAGGAAAGCTTTGCAATGTGAAGTAAGGAATAACTCAGGGGATTCAAGTAAAGAAGACGGATTTCTAAAGATAGGGTCAATAAAGTTGCCTGATTTTGCAGAAAGGTCATCGACTAGAGAAGACCAATGTAGAAGCCAATGCTTGGGAAACTGTTCCTGCATAGCATATGCATATGACTCAGGTATTGGCTGTATATCGTGGAGTAACAACTTGATTGATATTCAGCAGTTCCAAAGCTCGGGGAAAGATCTCTATATTCGCGTGGCACATTCTGAGCTTGGTATGTATAGTGGTGTTTAATAGAAGACTCATTATCCACCCAGAATAGCTTAATCAGTCATTTGAGATATCATGGACTTACTTGAATCCCATATATATACATTAAGTAGCTTACTTCTGTAGAGAACTGATATTTGTTCACCTTTTGTGATTGCTCTACATTGCAGATCATCATAAAGACATAAAGAAAATTGTAATTCCAGTAATCTTTGGTTTTCTTACACTGTGTGTTTGTCTGTTCCTTTGCTGTACAAGGATGGCCAGACGTAGAGGTAAAACAAGCTATAAAGTTTTCGTATTATACATTTAGAAGCACTTTGTTAGCTATAGTAGTTAACTTGTATCCCTGCTGATATAGGAATACAAAGAAAGAAGATAAGTTTATTTGGTGACAGAAGTGCAGTTCATATGGAAGAGTTACCGGTCTTCAGCCTCGATACGCTTGCAAATGCAACATCCCAATTCCATGAGGATAAGAAGCTTGGTCAGGGCGGTTTTGGTCCAGTTTACATGGTACAATTTTCTTCTCTCTCGATCACTTTTCAAATTTCAGTTACTGAAATTGCTGATTCCTTGTAGGGAAAATTGGAAGATGGGAAAGAAATAGCAGTCAAGAGGCTTTCAAAAGCCTCGGGACAAGGGCTGGAGGAGTTCATGAATGAAGTGTTGGTGATCTCTAAAGTCCAACATCGAAACCTTGTTAGACTTTTGGGGTGTTGTGTTGATAAAGAGGAGAAGATGTTGATTTATGAATATATGCCCAAGAAAAGCTTGGATGTGTTTCTCTTTGGTTAGTCTTTACTTTTAATAAGCATTTTACTTCTCATATGCAGTTCTTTGTTATTACTCCACATCTATGTTGTTCGGACTCTTCAATATTGTCGATGGATGCTTGTTAGATCCTCCAAAAGTACTGCACTTTTGGAGGATCCGACATGAGAACATCAACAGTTTTGGGGAGTCTGAGCAACATTGCTCCACATTTCTTCTGAAGCAAAGTTAATTCCTTCTCCATTCATATTTGACAAACATCTAGATGAAGGCCACCGAGGCATTTTGGATTGGAGAAAACGTTCCACTATAATCGAAGGGGTTGGTCGAGGACTCCTTTATCTTCACAGAGATTCAAGATTGAAGATAATTCATAGAGATCTGAAGCCAAGTAACATTTTGCTCGATAATGACTTCAATCCAAAGATTTCAGATTTTGGAATGGCTAGGATTTTCGGATCTGACCAAGATCAAGCAGACACAAGGAGAGTAGTTGGTACTTAGTAAGTGGACATTGATCTATTTATACCATAGCTTTACATAGTTTTCTCCTGTAATAAAACCATATCATACATATCTATTAACTAATCATTTTTTACACGAACGTGCTAACATTTTTACAGTGGATACATGGCCCCCGAATATGCAATGAAAGGAAGATTCTCTGAGAAATCGGACGTTTTCAGCTTTGGAGTTCTAGTGTTAGAGATCATCAGTGGCCGAAAAAGTACAAGTTCTTGGAATGAGACATCCTCTTTTAGCCTTTTCGGATATGTAAGATTCCCTTTATATGCTACTATTCAAATCCTAAAAATGCTCATACTGCAAAAACTATACAGTCAAACATTTCTACATCAACATCGTTTGTCCTGATATTTTTTGGTTGCTATAGTGAAATGTTGTTATAGAGAACATATAGCAACGTGTTGTTATAGAGAGTTCGATTGTGTACCTTATATTTTTACATCATGATGGTAGAATTACTTTTGCTGTCACTGTGTTTTATGCATCAATAAGTTTGATGATCAACTTTTCACTGTTTTCAGGCATGGATGTTATGGAAAGAACAAGATTTATCAACTTTTATCGATCCATTCATATTGAACCCGAGCTCGGAAATGGAGATTAGAAAATGCATACAGATTGATTTACTATGTGTTCAAGAATTTGCTGAAGACAGGCCAAGTATTTCATCTGTTCTTGCTATGCTTACCAGTGAAACTACAAGTCTTCCTGCACCATCACAACCTGCTTTTACTGAAAGACATGATTGTATCTTCAAAATGTGCAATGAAACTAATTGTACTTTGAACAATATCAGTATCACAAACATAACTGGTAGATGACATGAGTCTATGAAATTATTATTTTGTAAGATATATGCTTAATTATCATTGTACATGATGATCCATTTGTCTCAATTTGTATGACATCTTTGTCATTCATTTTTCGATTACATGTTGAATCAAATATCGTAATCCACATGTGTAATGTGTGTTTGCAAATGTTATTCGTATAATAGTGAATAAATGCAAGTCACAGAATGTATTATATCTCAATACGGTGGAATAAAATGAAAAAACACTTAGGTTTAATGTCAATAATTTGTGCAACAATACATTTTTCATTTCACTAGGTGCATTATTAGTTGACAAGCATGTTGACGATGAGGTGCTAGCTTATTGTCAAGGTCCCCACTCAATTCTCACACTAACGTGGCTTTTGGATTTTCACTCATTTTACTTTTTCGAAATAGTTTAAATATATCAACCATTATATTTCTGGTCTTGAGTTAGACTTAAATGCCATATCTTTACACCAATACCCATTTTATTTTATTTTATTTTCATCTTCTTTTTTCAATGAGCATTTAATAATTTAAAGAAAAAAAATATGTTGGGTCGGGTTAAACGAATGGGTTTCTAAAGGAATTGGGTATTTAAAATGGATAAATTTGTGCCAAAGCATAATGACATGAGTATATTTATAATGAAAAAGGTATATTTGAACCAATAGAATAACAATGACTATAGCTATTTCTGATAGTATAGGGGTATATGAGTCAGATTCTCCATTGGAATTAATGTAGTTTTTTTTTGTTGTTATTTCAAGTTAGTAACTCTAGCGGTGTGAGCTTGCTTACATTGTCGGTCCTAAGCCTAGATTAAAAAAAAGTGTTGTGGTAGATTGATAACAAACGTAAAACTTGTCAGTTCATGATGTTATTTCAAGTTAGTGGAACATACTCGATAGCAATAGGTTTGTACATCTCTTCTAACTTAGAACTACACAATGATAGTGATGGGAGAAAAAATTTATACTTTCAGCGTATAGAAGTTAAATTCTACATTTTGCATTACTCGTTTTAAGTGTCAATTTTTCCATTGGCCTAAAAGTCTCTGATTGAGAATGATATGTGGTTTGTGATAGTTCTTTAGTGTGAACAAATTAAAAATCCTATTTGGCTGCTTGTGATATTAGACTTTGACAACATATTGTGCTTTTGTACATATAATGTGGTAATAAGAAAAGTCTTAGAAAACCAAAAAGATGAGCAACAGCAGCAGCAGAAGAAGAAATTTGCAATATTTTGTTCATGTAATTCTTGTTATTCTTCGTTTTATCGATACAGGATTATGCAGTGAAGTGGATAACATTACCAGCATTCAATCTCTGAGAGATCCTGGAATTTTATCGTCTCCAGGAGGCGTATTCAAGTTAGGATTTTTCAGTCCTCAAAACAGTACTAATAGGTATGTTGGTATTTGGTACAATTTTTCTGTAACAACTGTCATTTGGGTGGCTAATAGGGACAAACCTTTAAGAGATTCTTCTGGAGTTGTGAAGATATCTCGTGATGGAAATGTCGTTATAACGAATGGAGAGGAGGAGATTCTTTGGTCATCAAATGTTTCAACTTCTCAGGTAAACTCAATTGGCCTTCTCCAAGATTCTGGGAACTTTGTACTCGTAGATCATCGGGACAATATGAGCACAATATGGCAGAGTTTTGAACATCCTTCTGATTCAACTATTCCTAGAATGAGAATAAGTGAAAATACAAGGACAGGGGAGGTGGTAGAAGCAAGATCTTGGAGAAGTCCTTCGGATCCTAATATCGGAGACTTTTCTTTAAGAATGAACTCTGGAGTCATTCCTCAGGTGTATATATGGAAAGGAAACCGTCCCTATTGGCGTACTGGTCAATGGAATGGACAGATCTTTATAGGAGTGCAGAATATGTATGCTGTGGTATCTGATGGATTTAATGTAGTGAATGATCGCGAAGGTACTGTATATTTTACTGGACCTATTCGTGATAATTTTTCAAGGATATTAGTCTTGGATTGGAGAGGGAACTTGGTTCAATCATATTGGAATGTGACTGAGACAAACTGGAAGATAATATGGTCAGCTCCCAGTAACGATTGTGAAGTTTATGGAACGTGTGGTCCATTTGGGAGCTGCAATCATTTGGAGTCGCCGGTCTGTTCTTGTCTGAAAGGTTTCGAGCCAAAGCATAGGGAAGAATGGGAAAAGGGGAATTGGACTAGTGGTTGTATTAGGAGGAGTGCTTTGCAATGTGAAGTTAAGAATAACACCGCGAATTCAAGTAAAGAAGACGGATTTCTAAAGATGGAGTTGATGAAATTGCCTGATTTTGCTGAAAGGTCATCTACTACAGAAGACTTATGTAGAAGTCAATGCTTAGGGAATTGTTCCTGCATAGGGTATGCATTTGATTCAGGTATCGGCTGTATGTCGTGGAGTGAAATGATTGACATTCAGCAGTTCCAAAGCTCGGGGAAAGATCTCTATATTCACGTGGCACATTCAGAGCTTGGTAAGTATTCTGGTGCTGAATAAAAGACTCATTGTCAGTCATTTGAGATAGACATAATACATAAACGTGCCCTTTTACTTGGCCTCAACTCACATCTATTCTCTCATGCACACTCAAAGTTGGATGGCATGGATGTCAGCAAAGGCCAAATCAAAAGACACATTTATGTATTATGCCTTTGAGATATGTTGGACTTAATTGAATTCCATGTATTCTGTAAAGAACTGATATTTGTTCACCTTTAGTGTTTTCTGCAGATCATGGTAAAGACATAAAGAAAATCGTAATTCCAGTAATCGTTGGCTCTCTTACACTCTGTGTTTGTCTGTTCCTTTGCTATACAATGGTGATCAGACGTAGAGGTAAACATGCTATTAAGTTTTTGTATTATACATTTATAAGCGCTTTGTTAGCTATAGTAACTTGCATCCCTGCTGATATTAGGAGTGAAAAGAGAGGAGGTAGCTTTACTTGGTAACAAAAGTCCAGTTAATATGGAAGAATTACCAGTCTTCAGCCTCGATACGATTGCAAATGCAACATCCCAATTCAATGAGGATAATAAGCTTGGTCAGGGCGGTTTTGGTCCAGTTTACAAGGTACGAATTTCATCTCTCTCGATCACTTTCCAAATTCCAAGTTACTGATATTGGTGATTCCTTGTAGGGGAAATTGGAAGATGGGAAAGAAATAGCTGTCAAGAGGCTTTCAAAAGCCTCGAAACAAGGGCTGGAGGAGTTCATGAATGAAGTGTTGGTGATCTCGAAAGTCCAACATAGAAACCTTGTTAGACTTTGTGGTTGTTGTGTCGATAAAGAGGAGAAGATGCTGATTTATGAATATATGCCAAAGAAAAGCTTAGATGTGTTTCTCTTTGGTTAGTCCTTGTTACTTCTCATATGTATTACTCCAAGTTTATGTTACTCGGACTCTTCAATAATGTTGATGGATGCTTGCTAGATCCTCCAAAAGCACTGCATTTTTGGAGGATCCGACATGAGTACATCAGCATTCTGAGCAACATTACTCCACATTTCTTCTGATCCTCTTGTTTAAATTCTCCATTCATATTTGACAAACATCTAGATGAAGCACAACGAGATGTTTTGGATTGGAGAAAACGTTCCATTATAATCGAAGGAGTTGGTCGAGGACTCCTTTATCTTCACAGAGATTCAAGATTGAAGATAATTCATAGAGATCTAAAGCCAAGTAACATCTTGCTCGATAATAACTTCAATCCAAAGATCTCAGATTTTGGCATGGCTAGGATTTTCGGATCTGATCAAGATCAAGCAGACACAATGAGAGTAGTTGGTACTTAGTAAGTGATCATTGATCTATATACAATACCATAACTTTGCATAACTTTCCACCATATTTACCAACTAAACTACTCGAATCGTACTGACATTTTTACAGTGGATATATGGCACCCGAATATGCAATGGAAGGAAGATTCTCAGAGAAATCCGATGTTTTCAGCTTTGGAGTTCTAGTCTTAGAGATCATAAGTGGTCGAAAAAGTACAAGTTCTTGGAATGAGACATCCTCTTTGAGCCTTTTGGGATATGTAAGACTCCTCTTATAGTTGCTATAGCGAAATGTTTGTTATAAAGAACATTTAATATAACATAACATGAAAAACCGGTCCCAAAAAGAACTTGGCTGTTATATGATGAAATGTTCTTATGGAGGACGACTGTTATAAAGAGGTCTGACTGACTATATCATGTACCTTATATTTCAGGCATGGAAGTTATGGAAAGAACAAGATTTATCAACTTTTATCGATCCGTTTATATTGAACACGAGCTCGGAAATGGAGATCAGAAAATGCATACAGATTGGTTTATTGTGTGTTCAAGAATTTGCTGAAGACAGGCCAAGTATTTCATCTGTTCTTGTTATGCTTACTAGTGAAACAACAAGTCTTCCAGCACCATCACAACCTGCTTTTACTGAAAGAAGACACTTCAGAATGTGCAATGAAAATAGAGAAACTAAGTTTACTTTGAACAAAATGAGTATAACAAACCTTACTGGTAGATAACATGAGCATATATAATTACTTTTTTAAGATTTGCACAATTGTTAGTTGTTATAGTATGATCTATTCGTCTCAATTTGTATGATACCTTTTTTACTTCTAATATGTTTCAAAATGTTTGACAATATTGGGTCTGTGTAAAGCACGGAGTCATACATATATTGATTTGTTGTAAACACCGAATATAAGTAAGTTTTAACAAAAACAGAACAATATTAAAACCTAAGGAATTGATTTTATCATCCAATGATAGCTAAGATGCATTTTTTTCCTTTACTAAATTGTATTTTGCTTACTAAACTTTTTCAAGTGTGAATGGTGTGACAACGAGCAAATAACAAACAAAAATTTAGTCATTTCATCTCATATATTGTGGAATGTGTGTTTATATGAATTTTAAATGTTTTATTTTGTGTTTTAATAATAAACTATCCAATTATTTTCACTATGTATATTTAGTAATTTTATTTCAATTTATTTATCGTACTTTCATTTTTAGTATTTTATATATATAAATTATTTTTAAAATAGTGTTATAAATTATAATAATTAATAACTTTCAATATTTTTAAAACATATTAAAAGTTTGATCGACCCTCGAAATTTTACATATGTGACATAAATTAGGACCAATAGAGTAACATATATTATTTTAAAATTACATAAAAAAATATTATAAATCACAATAATTAATAATTTCTAATATTTAAAAATCAAATAACTTCATAAATTGAGACAAATAGGGTAACATATATGGGCTGCTTATGATCAGTTAAAGAATGCTCCGATTAGTTCTTCTACTTTATTTTCCTCTATTTATGTTTAGTACATTCTCCTCTTTAATTTATTTATCTTACTTTCCTTTTTAATACGTTATATATTTAAAAATTACAAAAAGTATTATTATATATATATATATATATATATATATATATATATATATATATAAGTAATATTATAAAACACAATAGTTAACAACTTAGAATATTTAATAAACATACTAAAAGTTTGGTTGACTCTCAAAATTTCACATATGCTCACATACATTGAGACAGATTGCTATTTATATTATTTGATATTACGTAAAAAAATGCTATAAATCATAATGATTAACAACTTCAAATATTTTTATAAACATATTAATTTTTTTTTGGTTGACTCTCAAAATTACATGTACTGATAGAGAGAAAGAGAGGACAACGTATATTATTTGAAATTTATATAAAATGAAATCACAATAATTAACAATTAAATTATTTAAAAATTATATAAAAAATTTATTAACAATCTTAATTCTATTTGTGCTACATAAATTGAAATGAATACAGTAATTTATATATGTAGCTCATGCTTGCACAAACAGTTGTATTAGAATAAAAATCATCTATTTAAATTTGAAACAATTATAATTTAGTAAATAATTGTATTAATAGATTAGTAAAAAAAAAAAAAATTAGCTCAGCAATAGAAAGAATCACAACCCAGTTTATAACTAGGGAAAAAATAATGTTATTTCAACTTTCACAAGTGGTTACGCTAGTTTTCAACAAAGATAGGATAAGAATGGAGTTTTGAACTTGCTATTATTTTTCTATTTTGTGAATGGAGTTTTGCACTTACTGCTAGCTTTCTATTTTGTATTTTATGTTCCATATTTATGTTTGCATCTTATATTCTCATGATTGAGTAACATCTTTATTATCTTTCTATATAAAAAAAACGCTTTTAAGAAAGAAAATTTTGAACTCAAATAACTAATCTCTTATTTAGATAGTTATTACTCATCGTAAATTATGTTAGTTTAAATAACTACATTTGTTTTGATGATTACTTTATGATATTGATTTGATGTGATTACGTTATTATTTTAATATTTTCTTCTCATTTTTTCTTTACTCATTATTTACTTATTTTATTTCATTTTTAACTTCTTTTTATAATAGTACCCTACTTTTCTAATAGGTTATAGTTCAAACATCTGTGAAATTCCGTAACATAAAGATACGATAGATACAATTTATTGAAACATTGTATTCATTAATAAAATATAATGAAAAATTGTATAAAATAGCAAATTATTAATTCAAATTAAATGTTATAACCACAGTTTCATTTAATTGTAATCTGTAGCAAACACTTGTCATTCGTCTCTCTCCCCAGAGAATCTCGCTCGCCACTCTCCCTCGCCTCGCTCACCACTCTCCCTCGCCTCGCTCGCCACTCTCCCTCGCCACTCTCCCTCGCCTCTCTCACTTTATACAAACACAAATGTATAAATTGCGTTTGTGTTTGTATAAAGCGAGAGAAAACTGTATATGTAAATACAAATACATATATTTTCGCCTTACTCTCTTTCTCGCTTTATACAAACACAAATTATACAAATTACAATGTATAATTTGTGTTGTATAAAGCGAGAGAGAGAAAGAAGGATTTGATATACAAATATTTTATTTCGATTCAATTGTATACAAATTCAAATTTTATGCAGATATACAAACACAATCATTGATACATATACATAATAGTTACATATATACATTATCTAATCGATATACATATACAATCACTATGCTTTTATACAAACGAGAGGCCTGCCAATGATTTATATAAATTTGATGCTCCTGCCAGCGATTTATACAAATCTGATGTTCCATAGCAAACATTATGTTTGTTATGGAGCGCAATTATGCAAACTATAGCTATAACATACAAATATAATTTTAATGTTTACTAAAACTAAAATTTACTCTAAAATATAATAGGATATATATTATGAAACAATATGTAAGAATCACTTAAATAAAATTTTAAATTTTTTAATTTAAAAATAAATAAAAAATTCTTATTTTTGGTTTTATTATGCTTCAAGGTATCAAAGTAGTAAACGTAAAGATAGTATTCGGCTGTTTTTGTTTTTATATTAAATTGCATTTATATTAAATTGCTTTTATTGGAAGTTGAAAAAATAAATAAATTGATAAAATGGTCTCTCTTTTCTCTCTTTCTTAAAAGGGTTTCTGTCATCTCTCTCTCTCTTCCTTTCTCTCTCCTTCAGTTCTCTCTCTCCTCTCACCTCTGTCTCTCTCTCTCCTGAAAGGAAAAAAAAACCCTAAGAGGCGTTTACCAACAAGTAAGTTTCTCTCTCTCTGTCTTTCTCTTTCTCTCTCTATATATCTCTTTCTTTAAAAATTTGGACTTTTTTTTTCTTTATATGTTTTATCTCTTTCTTCATTTGATTTTTTTTTTGTTAGGAAAAAATATGTACTTGTCTTTGCATGCTAATTTACTAATTTCATTTTGATGAGTATTGTTGGTTTAATCTTTGGATCTGTTTTTGTGTATGTTGTTTGTGTCAGATCTGTGTTGGAGAACATAACGATTCAATTTTTATTTGTGGGTTTGCATTTCTATTGAATTCTGTGTTGATTTTGAGTACCCATTTGTGGATTTTTGTGTTGGGGATTTTTAGATTTATGGAAGATTGTATTTAATTGCTTCATAGCTGATCTGGAAACTTTAAAAAATTCTGATTTGTTTGTGGGTTTCTTTTTCTAGTGGCTGAAATGTTGAATTTGGTGAGTTTTGGGTGCTCATTTTGTTTGTGGGTTCAAAAAATTTGATCTGGAAAACCCAAAAGATTGTATTTTTATTTGTGGGTTTTTGTTTCTGGTGGCTGAAATGTTGAAGTTGATGATGAGTTTTGGGTGCTCATTTTGTTTGTGGGTTCAAAATTTTTTGTTGGGGTTATTGAAAATTTGATCTGGAAACTCAAAAGATTTTAACTTTATCTGTGGGTTTTTGGTTCTGGTGGCTGAAATGTTGAATTTGATGAGTTTTGGGTGCTCATTTGGTTTGTGGGTTCAAAATTTTTTGTTGGGGTTGTCAAAAATTGTATCTGGGAACTCAAAAGATTCTAACTTTATTTGTGGGTTTTTGTTTCTAGTGGCTGCAATGTTGAAGTTGATGAGTTTGAGGTGCCTAATTTGTTTTGGGTGCAAATATTTAAGTTGGGGGTATGGAGATTTGTTAAATTTTCTAGTTATACATTTCATTTCTATTGAAAGGTTGATGAAATTGCATCTGAATTGGAATGATGGTAATGGCAATGGTTATGGGTAGATTTGATTGATTTGTTACTGGCATTGTGCTTTGGGTTTCTGGATCTGCTCATATTATGCTTGGTTGACTTGATTTCGTTATTTCCTATTCCATTTCAAATCTTGATGGTTTTGTTATGTTGGATATATTCCTAATCTGAGTCTTTGAAGTATATGGAGATTAGTAATTTAATGCATTTTTGTTGGGCATTTTTAATTGTGGTAAAAAAGTTAATGTTAAGGTGGTGATGTTTGGATTCATGTGTAGTTTATTGATGGATGATGACGGATTGAACATGAGGAACTGGGGTTATTATGAACCTTCCCTTAAAGGCCATCTAGGTCTTCAGCTGATGTCATCGATGGTTGATCGAGATGCAAAACCTTACCTTACTAGGCGTGAGAATCCAATTATGCTTGGTGCTAATGGGGTGTTCCATTCTCGGGATTCTATCATCCCAGAAGCACCTTTATCTCACATTGACTATGTAAGGGACAGTTGGATAAATCACAGAGACAAATTTCTTCATATGTTTCCGGGGAGTCCTTACACTTCAGTTCTCCCTGATGCTTCTGCAAGTACTCCCATGCAAATGGTACAACAACCTGATACAACTAAGGATGCGGGGGTGAATGCTGAGGAACCAAGTGTTAAGAAAGAAAGTGGTCCTTCAAAGAGAAAGACTGGTGGTGCCACTCCCAAAGCTCCCAAAGCGAAGAAGTCAAAGAAAGTGTCATCCGCACCTAAGGAAAATGGCAACCCCTCTCAACGAGCAAAACCAGCAAAGAAGAGCATGGACATTGTATTAAATGGAATTGATATGGACATTTCTGTCATTCCTATACCAGTTTGTTCCTGTACTGGTTCTCCTCAGCAATGCTATCGATGGGGATGTGGTGGCTGGCAGTCAGCTTGTTGCACCACTAGCATATCAATGTATCCACTTCCAATGAGTACTAAAAGACGTGGAGCAAGGATTGCTGGAAGAAAGATGAGCCAGGGAGCATTCAAGAAGGTTTTGGAGAAACTTGCTGCAGAAGGGTACAATTTTGCTAATCCAATTGATCTGAGGACTCACTGGGCCAAACATGGTACCAACAAGTTTGTGACAATCAGGTAGACTTACATAGAGGGTACCATTACAGACTGCCAATGCGTCTTGTTTGTTTACTTGTATATCCCTGGGGCCTTTGCAGAGGTTCACCTGGTACCGTTCTGTAGTCCGTGACGATACATGTTTAGACTTTGATATTTTAATTTTCAGCAACAGTTGTTTAATTTTTCATTTTGTTGCTTTGGTAGTTGGCACTCTGCTCTGCCTGCCAACAGTAGGATGTTGAAAATTTCTTTTCTTGATCGAATGTTTTTTAAGATGAGCATGTTCATCCATTTATTTTTACTCCTGTCAGTTATCTCTTTCCAATACTTATCGAAAAAGAAAAAAAATCTCTTCTGAAGACCGTCAACTCTGTTTGATTTTCTTTGCACCTTTAGTCCTATAGAGTGTTTTTGTCATGAGCGATGCCTGCCTTTGTTCAGATGATTAGATGGATGTCTTCTAATGTGTTTGCAACTTTCTGCTTGAGATCGGTTTTTAGATGACATGTCTTAACTTGACAAATCTGTTGTTATCACCTCAGTAACTTACAGTTACATAGCTTGTGGCTGATAACTGTTGTGAGAACAAGCAATCTTAAGATTGACATGTGCTTCGACTTTGTGACTTTGTGTAGATGTTGGTGGTGGTCAACTATTGTGAAAATATAACAATCTTAAGATTGTAATTTGCATTGACTTGTAAGTATGGGTTGGTCCTTGTTACACTATTTGAGTCAGTGATAATGTAAAGTTTCTTAATTTGGGGTGTGGCTGAACTTTTCCAGTCACTAACTTTCCGAACATGGATTCAAGTACATGCGACTAGGAAGGCTTCTTGATCATCATGAACGCGCAAAGTAAGATTCATCCTTTTTTTGAAAGTTTATTAATATACTTGTCTCTGCCTGTAAATAGGCTTGATTACATTTATAGCTTGAATTTCATTTACGTAGCATATGCTTTCTTGTTTTCATGTGAAATCTCATTTCGGTGCATAATTCTTTATGTAAAATTGTATGCATGCTGGCAAGTTAGCGTAGAAAATATTATGCATAATCGTTATCATCAACTAAAACAATGTTGAGTACCGAAGTGATGCAACAAGCAAAATAGCTTCTAGTGCAGATGTGTATGAATTTGTCATGACATATTGATATTATTGTTCCGAACTAACCTCTTAAGCTACTGTTGCTGACTTCTTGGAGGTAGTTTCCAACTCTATTCTATTATCAAAAGACACAAATAGATGACTATATGGCTGATTTGCATTGTTTTCATTTCATAGTAAAATATAGAACTGTTGATCTTGGAGCTGTTTTGTATTCTTATCTGGTGTGCTTGTAAGATGATAAGTTGTTGATTGAAGTATTTTGAAGGATATAACTTTGGAGAAATCCAACAGTGCCTTGTTATGTGGAGATAAGATTCCAAATGTGTGTAGCTAGAATGTCATATTAGAGCTCTAGGCATGGTCTAAAGTTGCTGTTTTTGTGTCAACATTCTTATTGTAGATGTTCTTGGTTTTGCATTTTGATAGTCTGAAATGCGACGCCGTTACGGTGACTATTTTGTTGTCTTATCTCAGGCTGTGTGACAATAGTAATGTTCTTTCCTTGTCATGCTGTTAAACTTATGTCACAACTCACCATAAAGTTTAAGTGGCAAATTTCTCTGTGAAGGTTTTTTTTTTTTGGTATTAGAGATGATAAGTTTCTTAATTGGAAGAACTGAATTTTACTAATCACAAACTTACCAAATATGAACTCAAGTTAGGATGCTTAACTTCTTGTAAGAAATTAAAGTTGTGATTTGGAAGACTTGGTTTTCATGAATGTGAAAAGTATGACCTACTTTTAATGCATTGGCTTGTGTTTTCTTGTTTTCATAATGCATCTTCTATTATCTTCAAGATTTCATTTCATTATATCACTTAGTATAAAGATATGCATTATAGCATGTTGTTAGTGCTTAGAATTATGTTATTTTTCCCCCATTGGTCCAAGCCATGGTGGACGGACCCGGGTACTTGGTGGGAGGTTTCTGGTAGAATTAGTCAAGGTGCATGCAGGTTAACTCAGTTATTACGTTTTAAACAAATATTGACGAGGGTTTAGGGAAGAAAGAAGCAAATGTGACGGAGAACAATCTTTTCACCAAAGGTCGAGGGATTTGTGATTAGGTTAGATGTTTGAGCCTCGCTTTATACGAACTAAGCTTGGTAATTAAGTGGAGAAATATATAGGGATTGGTCTATTATCCCCAAGTTTTGAAAGTTATGGTTGCTTCAAAAAGTTCGTTTCTGACTTGTGGCGGATCCAAGATTTTTAACTTGTCTCTTACCATGCACACATGCAAGAACTCTATTTGCTTTGAAATATCCGTGTTAACAAAGCGTTTAGCCCCATATTATCGATGAACTTCTGACTCAAGGCATTCACTTTCACGTTAACATTGCAATCATATCTGTAGACCCTACTTTGTGGCATTATATTGATATAAAAGAACTTTATCGGTCATCAAAATCAATCGGAAATAATAGAAGTTTTACCTCAAAAACAAACAACGGTGGGTTCCTATTGTTTACCCCCCGCAATTCCGTCAAATCTAACGGAAAAGTTTTACTAATTTGAAATAAATAAATAAAAAGATCACTTTTGATTAACTTAATAGCCAAAACTATTTAATTTGAATTTACTCCTAAATATATTGAACCATTTTTGTCATTTTCTTGCTGTCACATCATTCACGTTTTAGAAAGTTAGCAAGCAAAATGACAATTTATACTTGTTCTTAAAAAAAAAAATTTTAGGTTTTAATATATTTTTTTTAGTTTTGACGTTTCGAATGATCGAAGAATTTTACTTGTGAATTTTATCATAAACCTGTCACTCCCACTATTATAAGTATTGGATAGTTCTGCTCACGAAATTTTAGACATATAATAAGAAATTATCTAAATTTTTTTTATCTCAATTAAAATAGATTTCGAAGTTTGTACCCACTTCATTGACCGTTAATCTTGATTTGATTGCCTCGTAACTTGACTGGCATTCTTTGTATACCTTGATTTACTCTATAAGAATACCATTTGTTATTGTTTTCTCAATATACTGTTATAATTTCCTTAATTTCATTTGTGCACAAAGATATATTACACTTATGGATTATGATATTTGATTGAACATGAATACTTAACATGTAATCGAGAAATGAATGATGACATCATGTATTTTGAATCGTCTTAGAATTAAAAAGGTGTCATACAAATTGAGACGATGGATTATGATGTACAATGACAATTGTGCATATGTTAAAAAGGTAATTTCATATGCTCGTGTGTTTATAACAAGTCAATAAATATATGACATGTGTTTACACCTAGAATTTTAACACTTAATCATTGATTCTTTAACATGTATTCTTACCTCATTAAATTATTTACCTTATAGTAAATTTATACGACTTAGTACAAACACCAGGTGTGATATCTTACCCTAATTCTATTTGCAACTAATAACAAATAGTAATTTGTGCTTTACACGGACCCAATATTATCAAACATTTTGAAACAAAAGGTATCATACAAATTGAGACGAATGGATCATGCTACAACAATTGTGCAAATCTTTAAAAAGTAATTTTATATGCTCATGTTATCTACCAGTAAGGTTTGTGATACTGATATTGTTCAAAGTACACTTAGTTTCTCTATTCTCATGTCTTTCAGTAAAAGCAGGTTGTAATGGTGCAGGAAGATTTGTAGTTTCACTAGTAAGCATGACAAGAACAGATGAAATACTTGGCCTGTCTTCAGCAAATTCTTGAACACACAGTAAACCAATCTGTATGCATTTTCTGATCTCCATTTCTGTGCTCGGGTTCAATATGAATGGATCGATAAAAGTTGATAAATCTTGTTCTTTCCATAACATCCATGCCTGAAAACAGTGAAAAGTTGATGATCATCAAACTTATTGATGCATAAATAGCAGTGACAGCAAAAGTAATTCTACCAATCATAATGTAAAAATATAAGGTACATACAGTCATGCCTCTCCTTCCTAGCTCTATAACAACACTTGACTATAATGGTGAAATTTTCCTTGGAACCAGATTTTATGTTACGTTTTCTATAATAGCATTTCATTGTAGTAGCCAAAAAGTATCTGGACAAACGATGTTGTTATAGAGATGTTTGACTGCATAGTATTTTAGTACAAGCATTTTTGGTAAGAGTAGTGTTCTGAATATTAGCATATAAGATGAGTCTTACATATCCCAAAAGGCTCAAAGAGGATGTCTCAATCCAAGAACTTGTACTTTTTCGGCCACTGATGATCTCTAACACTAGAACTCCAAAGCTGAAAACATCAGATTTCTCAGAGAATCTTCCTTCCATTGCATATTCGGGGGCCATGTATCCACTGTAAAAATGTCATCACGTTCGTGTAAAAATTGTTTAGTTAATATATATGTATGATGCGGTTTTTTACTGGAGAAAATTATGCAAACTATGGTATATATGGATCAATGATCACTTACTAAGTACCAACTACTCTCCTTGTGTCTGCTTGATCTTGATCAGATCCGAAAATCCTAGCCATGCCAAAATCTGAAATCTTTGGATTGAAGTTATTATCAAGTAAAATGTTACTTGACTTTAGATCTCTATGAATTATCTTCAATCTTGAATCTCTGTGAAGATAAAGGAGTCCTCGACCAACCCCTTCGATTATAGTGGAACGTTTTCTCCAATCCAAAATGCCTCGGTGTCCTCATCTAGATGTTTGTCAAATATGAACATCGAATATGTAGAGAAGATGATCAGAGAACTTGTTAAATTTTCTGAAAAATAGTAACAAGGGATTAACTTTGCTTCAGAAGAAATGTGGAGCAATGTTGCTCACACACTCTCTAAAAGCTGCTGATGTACTCATGTTGGGTCCTCCAAAAAATGCAGTACGTTTGGAGGATCCAACATGCATACATCGACATTATAAGTAGTGCTTTCAAGAGTAAGGACTAACCAAAGAGAAACACATCCAAGCTTTTCATTGGCATGTATTCATAAATCAACATCTTCTCCTCTTTATCCACACAACATCCATAGAGTCTAACAAGATTTCTGTGTTGGACTTTAGAGATCACCAACACTTCATTCATGAACTCCTCAAGCCCCTGCCCAGAGGCTTTTGAAAGCCTTTTGACTGCTATTTCTTTCCCATCTTCCAATTTTCCCTAGAAAGAATCACCAATTTCAACAACAATGACAAACCCAATGTAGTCCCAAAAGGGGGGGGGGGGTAGAGTGTACACGTAGAGAGGCTGTTTCGGCTCAAGCAGCGAATATCAGAGCAGCCAAAAAAGTAGAAGTAAAGAAGATAAAGAAAATAAAAGAAAAAACATAACATATCATTCAAAAGAAGAGCAATAACGATAACCAACCAATGAGATAACTGAAGCACCGTAAGTAACAAAAGCCATAAGACAGGCAACTACTAGCCAAATGCTAGTACTCCTGATATTAACAAGGAAGGTACAACGCATCATCCTATGCCCCCAGGAAACGAGACAACTCTCAACTACCTACTAAACTTTTACCCTAATCCGCAACCTGCTATCTAAGTTCATTTCCTTGGAAAGCTGGAGCTGCGCCATGTCCTATCTAAAATCCTTTCCCCAATGCTTCTTCAGCCTACCTCTACCTTTCCTAAAACCCACTGTTGTCAACCTCTCACACCTCCTCACTTTGAGAAGTGATCGAGAGAGATAAATATCGTACCTTGTAAACTGGACCAAAACCGCCCTGACCAAGCTTATTATCCTCATGGAATTGGGATGTTGCATTTGCAAGCGTATCGAGGCTGAAGACTGGTAATTCTGACATATGAACTGGACTTTTGTTACCAAGTGAAACTACCTCCTTTGTCTTCACTCCTAATATCAGCAGGAATACAAGTTAACTATAGCCAACAAAGTGCTTCTAAATGTATAATACAAAAAAATTCTTGCCTGTTTTACCTCTACGTATGGCCATCCTTGTACAGTAAATTAACAGACAAACACAGAATGTAAGCGTAACAAGGATCACTGGGATTACAATTTTCTTTATGTCTTTATGATGATCTGCAATGTAGAGCAAACACAAAAGGTGAACAAATATCAGTTCTTCACAGAAGTAAGCAACTTAAAGTATATACATGGAATCCAATTGAGTCCATGATATCTAAAATGACAGAATAAGCTATACTGGCTGAAAAAAGTAGATAGCCAGTATACATACCAAGCTCTGAATGTGCCACGCGAAAATTGAGATCTTTCCCCCAGATTTGGAGTTGCTGAATATCAATCAAGTTGCTACTCCACAACATACAGCCGATACCTGTGTCAAACGCATATTCTATGCAGGAACAATTGCCCAAGCATTGGCTTCTACATTCTTCTTCTATAGTATATGACCTTTCTGCAAAATCAGGCAATTTCATTAACTTCATCTTTCGAAATCCGTCTTCTTTACTTGAATCCCCTGTGTTATTCTTTACTTCACATAGCAAAGGCCTCCTCCTAACACAACCACTAGTCCAATTCCCCTTTTCCCATTCTTCCCTATGTTTTGGATTGAAACCTTTCAGACAAGAACATATCGGCGACTCAAAATAATTGCAGCTTCCAAATGGACCACAGGTTCCATAAACTTCACAATCGTTTTTGGGAACTGACCATGTTATCTTCCAGTTTGTCTCATTCTCATCCCAATATGTTTGAACCATGTTCCCTTTCCAATCCATGACAAATTTGGTTATGAATTTAGAAGAAACAGGGCCAGTAAAATATACAAAACCTTGGCGTTCGTTCACTAGACTAAATCCATCAAACGCCACAGCATACAGTTCCTGCACGCCGATGAAGAACTGACCATTCCATTGACCACTTCGCCAATAGGGACGGTTGTCTTTCCATATATACAGCTGAGGAATGAATCCAGAACTTATTCCTAAAGAAAAGTTTCCAATATTAGGATCCCGAGAGCTTCTCCAAGATTTTGCTTCTACCCTTTCCCCTGTCCTTGTGTTTTCACTTATTCTCATTTTAGGGACAACTGTATCAGAAGGATGTTCAAAACTCTGCCATGTTGTGCTCATGTTGTTCAGATGATCTACAAGAACAAAGTTCCCAGAATCTTGGAGAAGGGCAATTGAGTCTACCTGAGAGGTTGAAACATTTGATGACCAAAGAATCTCCTCCTCTCCGTTTGTAAGAACGATATTTCCATCACGAGATATCTTCACAACCCCAGAAGAATCTCTTAAAGGTTTGTCCCTATTAGCCACCCAAATGACAGTTGTTACAGAAAAATTATACCAAATACCAACATACCTATTAGTACTGTTTAGTGGACTGAAAAATCCCAACTTGAAGACGCCTCCTGGGGACGATAAAATCCCGGGATCTCTCAAAGATTGAGTGCTGTTAATACTATCTACTTCTGTGCAAAATCCTGCATTGAAACAATGCAGAATAACAAGAATTACATGAACAAAATGTTGCACATTTCTTCTGCTGTTTGTCATCTTTTTTTGTTTTCCAAGCCTTCTTATTACCACACTGTAAGACTTCTTTTAGCTCAACTATATGTAACAAATGGACAACAGGCCCCAGAGACTTTCATGCCAATGAAAAAAATGAACAATGCCTGTTTGCAACAACAACATACCCAAATTGGGGTCTGGGGAAGATAGAGTGTATGCAGACTTTACTTCTACCTCAGAGGTACACATAGTAAAATAAATTAAAGGACAGGCAACTACATGAGCAATATTATAGCTACTACGTATGGCTGAATAGCAAAACAACACACTGCTACTTACTAACCTTGTACCTTAATCCGTGTCTTCCACGACCTCCCTAGCAAGACAATAAGAGTTGTTTGCATCTCCTTTAAATCAGTTCATACCACATAAAAACATTATAATTCTAGTGGAGAGTCTGACTTACAGTAAAAAAATAAAATAAAGTAAAATGAGTGAGAATTCATTGAGTGCAGGTGGGGAATGGGATGGATCCCTCAAGTAGCTTTTGCTCCACTAATGCTCAATAGTTGTTAAAGATTTTGACAATTCATCGAAATAATAATCAAAGTTTTTAGGTTGTTGAGATAGTATTTATTTTGCATGGAACACATCAAGTACTCATCCGTCTTAATTTATGTGATACATTTTGAATTTTGAGATTCAAACAAGTCTATCTTTGACAGTAAGTTTTTTATATATCTTTTAAATATTTTAGATTGTCAATTATTGTGACTTATTTACATAGTTTACAAATATATAAATTTTATTTCAAAAAATTTATGTGACACATTTCGAATTTTGAGATTCAAACAAGTCTATTTTTGACAGTAAGTTTTTCATATATCTTTTATATTTTAGATTGTCAATTACTGTGACTTATAATACTTTTTACATAGTTTACAAATATATAAATTTTATTTCAAAAAATTGAAAATTTCATCACCAAATTCCTAGTCAAACTTAAATTGTTTGACTCTAAAAAAATGAAATGTATTACATAAATTGGGACAAAGGGAGTAGAAGATAAGAGGAAATCTTGCTAGGTGGCAACATTTAATTGATCTAATTTTTATTTTCTATTTCTTTCTATTTCTAGAAAGGAGTAAACAAAAATATCAGAATAAACAAATACTACTAGTTAAATATTAAACTAAAGAATAACTTGGTGTGTAATTTTGACTTTATACAAAGTTTAAGAAAATAAATAAGACTTTTGAATGTGGTAATCTTAAACTAAAATATATAGAATGTTTCAAAATGTCCTTTAATTTTGTGTTTAAACATGCCACATGAAAAGATAAACTTGAAGAGTTGTTAGAAAAAAGAAAAGAGACATTTTCTTAACTTGACTAAAAAGAAAATTAACAAAACATAATTTTCTCTTTCTTTTGTAAATGAAATAAATCTTAGTATATCCTAAAAATACAACTCCTTTATATCAGTTCATAAATACTCTGTTGCTATTTTTTTTTTACTAATAACAAAAAAGGCAAATTAACTTGGGAACAATTTTCACTTAATCATTATATTTGAGATTTACATATTCCAACATTACTTTAGAATCTAATTTAAATGTTCGAAAGGACAATAAATATTCGAATATTTAAGTTAAATCCTAAAGTAAAAAGAAATTAATTATTATAAAATATATTCTTGACATTCCCCTCAAACTCAAGTTGATGTATTGAGTTTGATCAACGGTTCGTCTTCTTTTTAACTAAGTAAATTTATTTACTAAAAAAGGCTTAAATACGCATTAAACTTTGAGAAAAAACTCATTTATGTTCTTTGTTAAAATTTTGGTTCATCTATGTTATTTCCGTTTGAAAAAAGGTTCATTCATGTCATTCTTTGTTAACTGAAACAGTTCCGATTTTGCAAAACCATTTTTTACACATGGTTAATTATGATTAGGCCACGTCGTTAATTAAATCATTTTAAAGAGAAAAGACTCATCTATTCTATCCGTTAAAAGTTTGGTTCATCACTTCATCTATGTCATTTGAGTTAGCAAATAATGACATGGATGAACCTTTTCTCAAATGAAAATGACATATATGAGTCAAACTCTTAATAGATGACATAAATAAGTCTTTTCTCAAAATATAATGACATATTTGAGCATTTTCCTTTATTTGTTGATACCAAAGTAAATATTTACAAAGGCCAAATAGGTGCATATCACTCATTTCTCAAAAAAGACTAAACTAGCGAAAGCAAAAACAGAAAGTTGCTTCATTTGGTAGTTGGTTAGAGTTATGTAGAGATTAGTTATGACTGAATTTATGTATTATTTTATGCACTTATTAGTTATTCATGTATTAGTTATTCCATCTTTTATCGTGCATAAAATAATACATAGGTTCCTTCATAGTGTATACATGTATTAGTTATGCGGTTTCTAATAAATTGTCAACCAAACATCGTATTAATTTTATACATGGATAACGAATTTCCTATCTATGTAAATGCCATATAAATTATACGGAAAATTAATAAATGGATAACTTGTTTCTTATCCAACTACTAAACGAACTTTTGAAACTTATTATAACATCAAAGAAACTAAATGTGGCAACAACATGGATCATACAGAAAGACACAACACTACCAAAATAGTTAGGGGACAGATGATAACACAAAGACTAGCAACAGGAAAATCAGCCTCAAGGCAAGTTATTCAGTCTGTTCAGTGATGAATTCACAGCTTTAAGTCTGCCACTGATGCTATCTCCCTGCAAGCCTTTACTTGCCCTGCTTGAAATCTAATACTATTTCTAAGAATGGCTGAAATGGTCTAAGAATCGCTGCTCGTCACAACGCTCATACACTTAAATGGTGAAGTTAAAATAATTAGAAAATAAGTGTTTCTGCTTCTTTGATCCTCACAATGCTTTGCAAACTATCATATTTTTTTCTTTCACTTGGAGAGCTCATACTTCTTTGATGACTGAACATTCGTCCTCGATCATTTTATCAGACTTAGACGAATCCTTGGCATCACTTTGACGATGATGATCAACAGTAATCGTAGCTTTTCTTCTACTTGAAGAGCTCATGATGTACAAGGAAGATTTATCAGCAAGAGGGATAGACGCCGGAAAACTTGATGAAAGAAAATGTGACAAGCCATCCGTGTCTGTTAATACAGAAAATCAAAATTAGTTCCAATGTACCACAAAGATCATATGAAGTAGGGAACATATGTTCAACTCGGGCCTATATGACATGACTGATCACTAGATCCACCTTTGTCATATATTCCATACATCACAATAAATAGATATCATATTCATGGAATAATACGATTCACTTTCAAGATGCCTTGGCGGTGAAACTGAAATGGTAGACAAACGAGACTCAAAATCATACTAAAGGACAAATAACACCAAATCTAACAGTTGAAGTTAGAAAGTATAAGGTTTGGTTTGATACTCACATTTAAAAAACTGAAAGATGAAATTGCAGGCGTCTGAAGGAGAGATCATCTTTTTCTCTAGCTTGTTCCGCAGTCCATAAGTTATAGCATGCAACTCCTTACCTTTAAAATCATCGCTCTCCTGGAAAATCTTTTGAACATAGTCAAGCTCTTTAATTAGGATTTCTTGATCCCAGTTCTTTGCACAACATCTATACATTTCTTTAGTAAACCGAAACATTTCACTAGAATGACTACAACCAAGACAATGAAATTGCATCTCAGTTGTTCCAGATGGACCGTTGATACTTGGACCTGGTTTTATAAGATTTCTCTGTATAGCACAAACAACATGACACCAGTGCACACATAGATCACAGCCTACCCAACTGCAAGTACCATTGGTGTAATCTAAGTTCAAACATACTTGACACATACATACATTGCAGAATCCCTTGTTTTTAGAACAAATTTTGCACTTACAATTATCAACAGGTAACACTCTCTTGCAGTAAATGTTTCGACACCTTTCAAGTGAGAATATCTCAATCAATTCAGTGGCTTGAAGGTGGTTTTCGGAAGATAAGAAACTTCCAAGTCCCATTTTTATGGCAACCAAAATTTCAAGTTGAGTCTTGTTACACTTCGAAAGAGTCTCAAAGGTAAGATCAGATCTCCCATTAAGCCTGTTCTGAAGGAGGACTAACAAAACTTTTTTCTCAGGAATTGCAATTAGGCTTCTCAAGTATTCCTTTGTTGATTCAACTGTTTCATCAGGAAGCTCTTGCATTATCTGAGCCGTAATAGGAACAGACTCTGAAACTAATTCTCCAAGGATTCTCGATTCACCTGATTGATCATCAATTACTGGTCTAGTAGGCAACTCGAATTGGAAAAACGAATTACTATCCGAGCTACTGATCCTATCAGTATCATTATCACATATTTCCTTATTGACCAGTTTACAACTTAGAGCTAAACTACTTCCATCAGGATGACCTAGCCATGTACAATCTCCTGCTTCAACTTTCCTAAACTGGCTAAAACCGGACCAATTAATTCCCTCCCCGGAATACTCACTATCATCTTCTGAACTCAGTGTAAGTGAGTAGCTAAGGTTGTGGGAAAACGGATGGGAATAGCACGACGACAAGGAGCCATTCCTGAAATAACCAATCCTTGTATTGTTATTTGATGGTTCTGGTGATTGTAGACTCCTGCTAGTACTAGGCAAAGCCAAAGAAAGATCCAAGATTCCATCTTTTGCCTTTTTTTCTGCAATTTCTGCCAAAATTTCCTCATTCTCAGCTACCCTTTTAGAGGAAAGATCAAAGATTCCACCTTTAAGCTTCTTTTCACTAATTTCTGCTAAAATTTCCTCATTCTCAAGAACCCCTTTAGATGAAAGATCCAAGATTCCATCTTTTGCCTTCTTACCTATAAATTCTGTTAAAATTTCATCATTCTCAGCTACCCTTTTAGAGGAAAGATCCAAGATTCCACCTTTAAGCTTCTTTCCTCTATTTTCTACTAAAAATTCCTCATTCTGAGATACCCTTTTAGAGGAAAGATCCAAGATTCCACCTTTAAGCTTCTTTTCATTAATTTCTACCTGGATTTCCTCATTCTCAGCTACCCTTTTAGAGGAAATCCCTTTACACTCATTTAACTTAAGAAAATCCCTATCTACCCATATGTTGTTTTCCTCATTTTGATCCTCAAATACAACTATTTCCTTTCCCTTATTACAGTCCATTTTCATTTGGGATGCTGATTCTTCAAGAAAATGAATACCCTTTTCTTGAAACTTCCCAAATCTATTCTCATCAATGATATCCATATTTTTGTTCATAGATTCACTACTATTATTTTTATATTGAATTGTTCATACAATCACTTTTGAAGGAACAAATGGAAAGTCAAAGAGGGACTAAAAAAACCCAGACATAGAAAGGTGACTTCAAAAAGCAAATTGAACAGCACATAGAGAGAAATTTCAAGCTAAGACCATCTCCAATTCATCTCTATTTTACCCTCTATTCTCTATATTTAGAGGGTAAAATAGAGAATATCTTCTCCAACCCATCTTCAAATTACTCTCTATTCTCCATTTATAGAGATGTGAATAGTAGTTCTCCCTCTCTATTTCACTTTTTGATTAATTTAATATTATTTCTACTATATCATTAATTAAGTTTTTATTATTTGTATTATTTTCTAGGATAATATAACATCTAAAAATATATTATTGACAAGTTACTACTTCCATCCGAATTACTACTTTTTTATTTTATTTTTTTAAAAAAATTGTTACTTTAAATATGTAATTTAAAATTATTTAAATATTATTTACATTATATAAGAATATTAATTAAGTCATTAATATTTATAATTATTTTCTAATTAATATAACATCTAAAAACATATTATTGATAAGTATACTATTTCCATCCCAAATTAACAATTTTTC
>JAJOOO010009360.1:0-41659 GCA_029582685.1 Solanum piurae | reverse complement strand
ATTACTTGTTTCTGGAAGTAATTTGACTAAACGAATATAATTGTTGGTTAAAATTAAGTCTAAACCATTTTCCTCATGGGATCGACCCCAACCTACAAGTTGGGTTCTTTACTTGATAACGATCGCTTATGCTTCTTTAGGGAGGTGTAATTTGAGCGTATCAGTGAAAAGAAAAGGCAAGTCAAGAAGCGCAAAAAAAGTTCCTTTTAACCCATGGTGTTGAAAAAATGGAACCCCTCCATAAAAAAAAGAGAAAGAAAAGAAAGAAAAAGTTATGGAATAAAGTTATGAAAATGCAAAACGGGGTTTCCAATTGTCCATGGGAAGTGAATAATGGGACTACTTGTGAGCACAAATGAGAATGATGAAGAAAAGGAAAGGAAGTATTGTTCACACCACATTTCGTGAGGACTATAGCCACTGAGCCTAAATGACCATACCTTTGCACTAAGCCCCATTATAAGCCTTAAAATACCTTTTTGATCTTGATTGAGCTGAAACAATTGTCAATTTGAAAATACGGGCAAACCTATGGGTGAAGTCGTGCACTGTGTTCTTCTTTGTGAGTGTGAGCGTTTCATCTCATTCCAAAGCTTTAAATTGTGAACCATTGTGTGAGTATGGTATCATTCTTTGTGTGAGGGCATTTGAGCACTTCTGTTGAGCTTGAACTTGCATTTTAAGCAAGTATTGTGAACATGAGATTCTTTGATAATGGTGAGTCACAACTTGAATCTTTGAGTGCACAATTAATCTTTTCATGAGTAAAGTGAGTCCTGTTGTGTGCATTCATGATTGATTCTTGTGTACCACTATTTGAGACACCCTTTTTGAACAGCTGAACTCTAGTTTGCTTGAGGACAAGCAAAAGTTTAAGTTGGGGATGTTGATGAGTCCACAAATTTGACTCATTTAGGGCCATATTTTGATAGAATTAGTGTCCTCAAATGCATATTTTGTCACAATATCTGATGAAAATCCTAAGTTTCAGGTATTTAGAGTTTGAGGAAATGCATGGACACTACTTGGCAAGAAAGAACAAGGCGGCTGAAAAGAACGAAGAAATGAAGACCTGAAGATCACTGAGCCCAGTTGGTGAGTCGCCGATCAGCCTGGAGATTGCCTTTTGTTCCAGTGTGCTGAGCCCTGAAGGAAAAGGTCAAGTTGGCGATGAAATGGAGTAGTTGGTGCGTCGCTGAGAAGTTCCGCGAAGCAATACCATTTCACCCAACGACTCAAAATGCGAAGAGGCTGAAGGCTAAAATAGGAAGGCGATGAAATTGACCAAACGGCGGATCGCCGAGTGTATCGGCAATCTTGACTAACTTCGCTGAAGGGTCCTCTGCAGCACAAATTTTCAAACACTATAAATACTTGTTTAAGTTTCTAGCTTAGTATCAGATCACTATTATTATTCGAACTTTTTACAGTTTTTAGAGAGTTTAAGTTTTAGAGGGTTTTGGAGAGTTTGTTCTAAGACCTTGAAGATTCAAAGGGTTTCAACTCCAAGAAATTGGACGTTGGTCTCAAAGATTCTTCACTCTTGACGTGTTTTAAGACTTAATCCTTCATACCCAGTTGATGGAAACTTATATTGGTATACATTTTTATTTCTTTTACATGTCTAGCTAAAACCCCAATTCTTGGGGTGTGATTTTGTGAATATGGGTTATATTATCTGTTGGGTCTTACTTGTTGATGGTTTATTTGTTGTTTAGATGTGATTTCATTTAGTAGTTATGTATGAACTTAATGGAATTGTAGTGGCAAATACGATTTCATCTTAGTGTTTTTGGCTTCCTCGAGAGACAGGTCTTAAAACTAAGACTACTAAATTGATAGCCGGTGGTATTGGGTCAAAATGGGTTCAGCTCAAGAGAGTGAATCCTAGTCCTTCTCCCACATATTCAGCTCGAGAGAGTGAATGGGCTAAGGCGGAGGCTGTGCTTAATGCGGCAACTCGGTGTTCGAAAGAAACCAAGTTGATTCGTGGTAAGTTGCTTGAGAGAGAATTTACCCCCACTATAGTCTAGCCTAGTCACAAATACTCAACAATTTACTATCAAAAGAATGTACCCGATAATTTAGTCTATCCTATATTCCTATCACATTCGAAAAATCCCGTCTCTCTATATCATTTTCGTATATTTTTGCTATTTTTAGTTGTTAATTAATACAAAACCCCTATTGATAATTAACGCTTGCGTCACTCCTTTAGATTTTGTATGTTTATATTCGATAATGTTTATAGCTATGACTAATTAGAACTAAATTTTATTTTTCTATTAATTCTCAAAACCACTCCCTTGAGACTCGATCTCCACCCTTGGTTGGGTTACTTTACTAATGTACGATCATAGACACTTGAATTGGAAATTGTGTCTTGGTTACGCAAACATCAGAGCCTGCCATCGAGGTATCCCTCAAAAAAGTCTGAATGGCCGAATGTGCCATTGCCTCCTCGACCTCAGAAAGGCCGTCATAGGTGGTCTACTCCTGAACACCGAGCTGCTCCTCATCCGTCTCAGCCTCAGGTTCTGCAGCCAAATCATAAGCTCTAACCTAATCTCTGGTGGTAGCTGGAGGCACATCAGAACAGGCTGGAATATCTGTGTACAGGTCATCAGGGATGTCCACAGTCCCAAAAATCATCGACATGTCAGTGGACTTCAGCTGGTCCACATCTTTCCTCAAGTCTGCAAATGTGGCCTTTAAGGCCGTCACCTCACGAGTGGCTCCCTGACCTCTCTCAAACACCTCTATCCTTGCCATGAGGGCATCGATTGCATCTCTAAGAGGTGTCAAAGAAATGGTGAGAGAACTCTCAATCATCACAAAAACAACAGCCTCTATCCTGGAGGCATGCACATTAGCAGAATGAGCTAGGTGCCCCATCCATAGCAACATGGCCTGGGTGAGTGGAGGTCAGGAAACAACAGTACTAGCAGCAGACCTAGGATGCAGGGCAGCGGTACAAGAACTCAGAGTCATAGAAGAGGTAGAGCTAGAAATACCCGAAGTCCTAGTGGTCGGAGTAGGCAATACTGCATTTATAGGTAATGTCTCAATATCAACAACCAGGGATGTATCCACCAAGGCTGCCCTTTTTTTCTCAGCCTCATCCTTCAAGTACTCGGCCTCAATATGCTAGATGCCAAAAGAGCAGGTGGGAATCACTTCCACGTCCTTCTTCTCATCACGTGGCACCCGGGCTTATCTGCAGAACTCAGTGATCAACAATGGAAAAAGGGAGAGATGGTTGTTGCTGTCGATCTCTCATGGCCATCTCCTGTTTGATAATCACACCTAGATTGATGCGCTTCCATGCAATGATGGATCCAAGACAATCTAACTTTGTGTGGAGGAAGATAGACTAGTTCTGGGATGACATAATTGTGCTACTAATGAAGCCGAACCAATACCTCGCTGCCACATTGAGGTCTTTCTTCCCTATTGGCACTCCAACCTCTATCCACCTAGAAGTGCTGTCAGATAAAAGAGGGGCCAACCAACCTCTTATATCCTCCAAAGACTTTGTCTTGATCATCCTCTAGTTGTCATCTGTAATGTTGGCAGTGCATTCCAAAATAGCATTTATATCATCACTGTCACACTTTATCTTCCTTCCCTGACAACTACATAGTCTAGTGGCTTGAAGGTAGTAGCCTTCCTTTTTCCCTGTGGAACCAAAGCTCCATAGGAAGTGTAAAACTCCCATACCTAATTAAGAATGTAATGGACCCAGGGTTTAGTAAGGAGCTGGAAGTTGTGGGATTTCATTGTGCTATAGATCTTCGGATATCTATCCACCAAACCATCTGTGGACAATATCTTCTCCTCGATGATAGTCCTTAGTCCCTCATCCTTTAGTGTGTTGAGAGACCCAGGAGGAGGACCCTATGCAAGTGGTGTTAGAACTGAAGAAGGAGGAGTGGTCTGAGGCCCGTGAATCCTAAACGAATCATGCATCCTCTTGGAGCACATTTCATCTCTCCAGGTCAATAGCAACTAGTCATCGTCAAGCTCAGAGATGAAAACCTGAGGATCCTGGTGTTCCCCCTCGCTTTCATATATGGTGAGGTGAGTTGCGTAGACTCACTCACTGTCAGAGCTGACTTCCAGTAACTCAGTTGCGGGCGCCTTGCCCTTTCCTTTGCCTTTCCCACTCGTGGTAGGAAGTTCGGTTGCCTTTGCTTTGGATACCGTTGCATCCTCATTTGTGAAGATCCCTTTTGCCCACTTTCGGGGTGATATGTATCGCCCTGGTAATTTGGGTCTAGCAATATCTGCAAAAAACATTGAAATATGTTAGATATCATTAAACAAAGTTGCAGAAATCAAGTTTTAGAAAGACTTGCCAAAACAGACGGAGACTCGCCGAGTTACTTAGGCGAGCCCGATCGGGCTTGCTGAAAGGACCATGTTGAAAAATTTCCAGAAATAAGGCATGTCGGTGGTGCTAAAGGCCCTTCGGCGAATCGCCGACACTACTCGGCGAGCTCAGACTAGCCCGCCGAATATTACAGTGTGTTTTCGGGGTTAGGGGCGCAGAAAGGGCAATCAAAGGAACTTTTGAGCGAGTCGTCGAGTGAACTCGGCGAGCTCAGGCTTCCCGCCGAAAGTTACAGACTCAACCAAGACAAATTAAAATATTAAGGGCGATCAAAAGGGTATGTTGGCGAACCGCCAAACCATTCGGCGAGCTCGACCTAACTCGCCAAACTGCCCAACATGCCAATTTTCAACCCTGTTTCCTAAAATCAAGCCTGCAGCCCCGAAATCAAATTCAAACACACACACACTACTCAATTCAGCCTAGACCCATAGGACCCATGCCTTGGGGGTACTCAGACTTCCCTTGGTTTGGCCAAAATTGGCCATTTGACGACTTTTGCCCTGAAGAATGACGTCACATGCTCCATCATTGGGAAAATTATGTCATTTGGCACAATTCAGGGTTAACCAAACTTCACCCCACTAGATCCAATATAAAATAACTGCAACCCAATAATTTTTAATTAATTGAATCGCACCGAACACGGGAAATCATCTTTTTAAGCAATTAGGCACAAGTTCGAAACACAAAATAGGCAATCCGACATATAAAACATGATTTCAACAATTAACAAACACAAAATAACACATATTTACTGAAAGTATTTGAGTTCAACCACTAATCAAAGGTGCGGGGTTCAAAAAACAAATTTGTATGCCGAATTGATAATTTGAAAAACTAGGCGGCAAAGTAATCCAATTCTGAGCACGAGTCCAAACAGAAAAAGCGTATAAAAATAGGTAAGTACAGAAAATCTAAAGTGTGGATGAGAGAGAGTGTGCGGGGTTAGAAATGACAGAATATGAATGATTTTGAAATGAATTAGAATAGAATAGGCTTAAAATTAAATATTTTGGAGGAAAATTAAGGAGTGCTATTCAATAAATTAAATACTACACACATTAAATTATTTTCATATAATTAAACACACTTAAATTTTAAAAACATCGAGCAAGTAAATACTACAAACATTGGTTATAGGTCGGTCAAAATTGGGTGGCAACAATCACAATAATTAAAAATTAAAAGACATATAAAAGATTAAATTGATTATAATATTTTTATCAGTGTCACATAAATTGAATAAAGGGAATAACATATACTTTTTATTTAATTTTTAAAATTATTTTAGATTATAAATTATTGTGCTTTATAATAGTTTTTACGTAGTTTTGAAATATATAAATTATTAGAAATTCATTTTAATACTTTCAAAATCAAATGAAATAAATGACTTTTAATTTAATTGAAATTCTACAATGCACACATGTCAACCATGACATGTGTGCTCATAGAGTCTTATATACTACTAGTGGCAAAACACCATGCTTTGCATGGACCCAATATTTGTTCATGAAGTTTTTCTTTAATTTTAAGTAGTTTAATTATATAACTCTAGATTTTCAAATACAGACAAATATTATCAATATTGCATATTTTAAATAGTGTTAATTAAAAAAATTTGGTGTGAGCCCAAGAACTCTGAAATAACTGCTATTTTAGTGAGAGTTATTATAAAATACTCCCTCCCCCCCCCTCCGTTCCTTTTTACTTGTCAATTTTTGACTTGACACGCCTATTAAGAAAAACAATGATTGATATAGAGAATTTACCATTTTACCACTTTTAATTGATAGAATCTTAAACATATTTACTCAATAAATTTTTCAAAGACATTAACTCAATGTTATATAAATTGAGGGTATAATAGGGAGAAATTTTATATTTAACTATGAAATTATTATAGTTCATTTGTCACATGTAACTATAAACAAGAGTAACCAATGATTATTATATTTAGCGATGAATTTTTTTCCCGTCACAAATATTTAAATTATTTAGCTACAAATTTTAAGTCACCGTTATCACATTGCATATTTAATGACAAAACTATGTTGTCACTACATCACACATTGATTAGAGAAAATCAAATTATCATCACTGATAGCTTATAATATTAGTGACAAAAACTAAGGTCACAATTAAATATAAAATTTTGTGGCTAATGTTAAGACAAATAATAATTTGTCACAAATTGGATACATTATTAGTGACAAAATAATTTGTCACTGATAAATTAAAATTTGTCGCTAATGGTACTTAATAAATGGCGCCAAATTATGTTTTGGTGGGAAACTCAACTCGACGAAATTTTACTACAAAATTTTATTTTTCGTCATTAAAAGTGTGTGGTTCATACATTTAAATACAAAATGTAATTTTTGTCACAAAAAATGAATAATTAGTGATGAATTATGTGTCGTACCTAATAATTCCGTACCTAAATATCATGTTTGTTGGAGTGTTTGTTACATTGTCAACCAAAGGATCAATCAGAGCTTGAGGAGGAGCTTGAGTAGGAACTTCTTGACCCACATTGTCTCCCTCATTCCTTCTAGCATTAGCCCTTCCAGTAGTCTTATCTTGAAAACCATCGGGTAAAGATTAGGAGAAAGAATTTATAGAGTTAAACTCCATGGCACGACTTAGGGATGTGAAAATGTGAAGTTTCCTAACATCTAGTAGCCTCTCATTCATAAATGTGGAGCACTTCACACTTATGAACAAGACTCTACTTGACATTGTTTAAGGCATCCTAGAATCATACTAAACCTTGATCCCTGATTACCAAGTTTTTCACGACCCAGGGGTACCCCCTAGATGTAACAAGGCGTACAAGATCCCAAAAGACCTCACAGAAGCCACTTAGCATATCATAACATGAAGTAAAAGAAATGATGCGGAAATTTAAAACATTTCAAAACAAACAAAGTCTTTATAAAACGAGCGGAAGTCTAATACAATTGTATCAAACCAACTTACCAACATGAATAAATATTGGGACACAACCCATACAACAATTGATGAGTCCACAAATTGGACTCATTTAGGGCTTTATTTGAATATAAATAGTGTCCTCAAATGCTTATTTTATCTCAATATTTGATGAAAATCCTTAAGTTTCAGGTATTAGAAGTCCACAAGAAAATGAAGACCTAGGATCGCCGAGTCCACTTGGCGAGTCGCCGAAGGGTCTCACTTCGCCTTTTGTTCCAGTGTGCTGAGCCCTGAAGGAAAGGATCAAGTCGGCGGAAAAAATGAGCAGTCGACGCATCGCCGAGAAGTTCCGCAAAGCAGTACTATGTCGCCCAATGACTCAGAGCACGACGATGCCGAAGGATGGTGTAAGACGTTGCTGAACTACACCAAAAAGTGAATCGCAGATTTGATCGACGATTTCGACTAATGTCACCGAATGATTCACTGCAGCATAAATTTTGAAAAATATAAATACTCGTTGAGAGTTATAGCTTAGTATCAGATTTTTAGTATAGAACAATTAATATAGTTTTAGTACTTTTAATTTTTGCTCTGAGTTTAAGAGGGTTTTAAAAACTTGAAGAAGAAGAGGGTTTCATCTCCAAGGGTTTGGACTTGAGTCTCTTGGATTCTTCATTCTTGGCCTGTAACAAGACTTAAATCTTCATACCCACTTGACTGCAAGCTCATTTAGGTATAAATTTCTATCTCTTGATGTGTGGCTAAAAACCCCAATTCTTGGGGTGTGATTTAGCAAATATGGGTTAAGATTGTTGTTGGGTCTTTCTTGCTGATCGATTAGATGTAGTTTAATGGTGATTTCGTCTAGTAGTTATGGGTGAATTTAACAAATTTTTAGTTGCAAATAAAAGTTTATTTATGTATTTTCGGCTTGCTCGAGAGAGAGGTCGCGAAACCAAGAGTACTAGATTGATGGCCTAAGGAGTGGGTCGACATGAGGTTCAACTCAAGAGAGTGAACACTAGTCCCATATCCTAACACTCAGCTCGAGAGAGAGAGTAGGGTAAGGCGTAGGCTGGTCTTCATGCGGCAAGTGGGTGTCTGAGAGGAACCATTTGAAATGGGGTAAGTTGCTCGAGAGAGAATTTATTCCCACGTATAGCTTTGCCTAGTCACTATTACTCTATAAATTCTCTATCGAAAGCATGTACCCAAAAATTTAGATTAACCCGTATTTCGGTCACATCCCAAGAATCCCCTCTCATTCATAGATTTCTTTGTTATTTCTACTGTTTTTGATATACTCATGACAAAACCCCCATTGTTATTTGACAGTTTTGTGTCCCCTTTAATTTACAATGTTTTTAATCGTTAATGTCTTTAGCTACTACTTGTTAGAACTGAATTTTAATTTTCTATTAATTCTCAAAACTGCTCCCTTGGTTGGGTTACTATACTATTGCACGAGCGTAGACACTCGTACTGGAAGTTGTGTCGTTGATTACGCATAAACATCAAAATGGCACCGCTGCCGGGGAGTGGTGTTACTTGAGAATTCTTAGATTAGTAGAATTTTTGTTCTTATTAGTTCTAGTCTACTTACCTATTTTTTAGTTTTGTTTGTTTGTTGTGTGAATATTTCAGAAAGCATAAGTGTTAATGGTAGCAACGGTAGCTAGGTAGGCCACCTAGATGACATCAGAAATCTCAACAATGTCCACGAGCCCAACATCAATGGCCTCCATCTCATGGGAGGTGTTGGAGCCATACGTTTACCCCCAGTGGAGGGAAATGCAGTGTTCCACATAACGAGCACCATTTTGCAACTCTTGCAACTGAAGGGACTTTTCAGCGGACTGGCTCATAAGGATCCTCACGAGCATCTTCAAAACTTCTTAGATGTGTGTGGACCATTCTCATTCAAAAACAGCTCTCAGGAGTCGGTCCGATTAAGGCTATTCCCTTTCTTGTTGATGGGAGAGGCTTGCAAGTGGCTAGCTGAGATACCACGTGAATCCATCACTTCTTGGGAGGAGTTGGTAACCACATTTCAAGTGCAATTTTTCCCTCCCTCAAAGATGATGTCACTGCGGGATAGCATCCAGATATTTAAATGTCTAGAAGGTGAGCCTCAACACGAAACTTGGCTAAGGTTTAAAAAGTTGGTTCTACAATTCCCAACTCACGGTTTGCCGGAGAACGTGCTACTTCAATACTTTACTGGAGCTTGGATTCGGTAAACAAAGGTGTCGTTGACCAACTCTCACCTGGAGAAATAATGCAGAAGCCGTATGCAGTAGCAACCCAACTTTTAGATGGTATGACAACCATCAATAAAGCATGTTACACTCGTGAGGACCAAGTCTCCCCTCTCACTTTCAAGGTATCGAAAGAACATATTGAAAAATACAATGCGAGAGACCAGAACATGGCCAAAATCATGACACATCTTGATATTCTATCCAGAAGCCAAAGGATTCGGATGGTGGTAGGTCTGAGGATAAGCTCTCGCGCATCCTCAACAAAGTTGAAGGATCAGACAAAATGCTAAAAGGAATGAAAGAATATGTATCTACCCTTAGCCAGACTGTTACCTCTCATTCAGTCTCAATCAAGCAGTTAGAGACCCAGATGGGTCATATCTCATCGCACCTAAATCTGAGAGAGCCAGGAGGTTTGCCGAGTGATACTATGGCTAACCCCAAGAATGAGGTTTAAAAGAGAACTTGCATCGTGCCACGACGTTAACTAAGTCACTGTTTGGGTGGCAACCCAAAACCATTTATTGTTTTCTTTTGCTTTGATAAAATAATGGTGTGTTGATTGTGCAGATGGAAGTGTGGAGAGTGATTGAAAAGTGTAGATTGGCGAGCAATAGATTCAGTCAGCGAGTCACAGAGAGGGTCAGCGAATCTGATTTCATCCGTCGTTTGACTCAAGACATCATTAACATTAGAATCTGTAAAACTCGGCGAGCTTTGGAAATTATTGGTGAATCGCCAACCATGTCGGCAATCACGATGTTAACCGCCGATTGGACCCCCATAAATCATAGGTTCTGTAAATTTCGGTGCAAAAACTAAACAATCGGTGCTCCGCCGAGTGAGTAGGCGAGCTTGACTAACATCGCCAAATGGGCAAAAACTAGACGATCTTTGCAAGGCAAAGGTTTAAAAGTTTCAACTTCATTCACTTTTCCTCACTTTTCATCTATCCAAACTCACACCAGCACTCTAGTTTTTATATTTCCTGCACTTTTGGAGTATTTTGTTTCATTGATTTGTGCACGGATTAAGATTGCATTGCCGTCTAGCTTCTCGATAGTATTTTAATCAGTACAAAAGGTTAGCTTCTTAATACTCATAATTATTTTGTCAGCATTATACTCATTTGCACAGTCTTTGGCATTGTTAAGATCTGCTGAACCTCCCTGATTAGAGAGAATCGGTTAAGTATCGATTGTTATTCGATAACCTTGCTTAAGCAGTGAAATCCTGCTCTCCGATATATCCAGTCGAGTTAATGTGTGATGGGTTGTATTCGTATGTTATGGGTCTTAGTTAAATTTGTGTTGTTTGTGCTTAAATTGTATTTTCGGGGGTTGCGGGGCTGATTTCGAATAGTTGGGTCAAAAGTAGGCACGATAGGTGATTCGGCGAGCTGAACGAGCTTGCCGAACCACTCCGCGGTTCGCCTAAGTACCCCATCTCACACTTATTATCATGCATTATTTGTTGTGGCTATTGTAACTTTCAGGGAGAAGCATGGGATCACGAAGTGCAGTCAGCGACTCTCCGAATGACACTTTAATCGCCCTTGTCTACACCCCTAACTCATTCTGCACTTTGACCTTCGGCGGATTGTCTGTGGCACGCCGAATGGATTATCTAGTCTTTCTGCAGATGAAAGTCTCTGTTTTGGTTGTCAAATGTGTTCTAACATTATCTTAAAGACTTTTCAGACATGGCCAAACCAAAAGTTGCAGGAAGAAACATGCCACCCAGACACATAAGAGAGCAACAGTTCAGAAGAGCTAACAAGAACGAGAGCAAGGAAGCAAGTTCCAGTAGGATGATTCAGATTGACCCTGCTATCCCTTCATGGGCTCGAGGGTTCGTCAATGCGATACATGCCTTCAAAGAAGCGCATGATTTGGATAATATGGTTGAGGCAAACATCGCTACAGAAGCTGAAGAAGAGAAAAGGAAATGAGAACCTGAAGCAGACTAAAAACACTCCGGGCACTGATTCCCAGACAGATAGAGAGACTACTTAGACATGACTTTTTTTTACCTCCCTCTCTGTATTCCTTTAATTTACATTCTGGATATTTTGTTATGTGCGTTTGAGGACAAATGTTTTTTATTTGTGGTGTGATGTGGCCTACACCTTTTGTGTTGACAGTTTCGTGTTTTGTATATATTTGGGCTGTCTATTTAAAACTGTTTTTACACTGCTTTCTGTGTATGATTGAGCTCATGGCTCCCTTTTATTTTAGATTACAAAAATGATTTCTACCCTTCCAGAGAGTTTTAAAATTTTCCAAATTTTTTTGCCACCTCTCGTGTGTTGAAAGTGGCTGTTCTTTCGCATAATTTAAGTCTCGGTTCCGATCAATACTGATGACTTAAATAGTGCTATCAATTGAACAAACATGAATGTGCATCTACGACGAGACCAAATGAAGTTGCATAGACAATTTGTGAACTCTTTGCATCTTGTTGTAATTAGCCATTTATTGAATTGATTCTCTTGTAATGACCATTGCACAGTAGCAAAAGTGTGTAGTCTTGTTTGACTTAAGTGTCGATGCCTTGTGTAATTAGATTACTTTGAACCATGCATAAATAAACCTAGAATTTGCCCCGTTAATCTGATTGATTTAGAAATGTGTGCTCTTGAGATGATCTTAGGCAACTTTAAAGAGTGTGAGCTAAATTTGTCATATACATCTTTTGTGGCCTACCCATGAGCGTGTGAAACTCTTTTGAACACCCCTTGAGCCTTACCTTTATTTGGAAGAAACTTGATGAACCCTAGACCTTACTTGATCCACTACCTATAATCCTCTTGATTTGTGGTTTAGTGAATAGCCAACTTAGGCCAAAAGCCTAAGTTGGGGGTGTGGTGAAAAGGACAAGGAGAAGTTAAGAAGTGCAAGAAAAAGTCTCTCTAACCCATGGTATTCCAAAACAAAATGGAAACCCTCTATAAAAAATAAAGGAAAAGAAAAAGAAAAGAAAAGAAAAGAATGAAAAAGAAAAAGTTGTGGCATAAAACTGCAAAAGGAATTGGGTTTCCAAGCAATACATAGAGAGTGAATAAAAGGATGACTTAGAAGCACTTGAAGAAAATGTGATAAGGGAAGGGAAAATGACATTTTGAGAACACCACATCTCACGAGGATGAAGAAGTCACTGAGCCTAAATGACAATACATTTGCACTCAGCCTCATTACAAGCCTTGAAAAGACCTTTTTGATCTTGAGTAAGCCGAACCGAAAGTAGATTGGAAAATAAGGGCAAACCTATGGGTGAAAACATGCATTGTGTTCCTCTTTTTGAGTGTGAGCATTGCATCTGATTCCTGATCTTAAATTGATTAGCCTCTATGTGTGAATATGGAATCATTCTTTGTGTGAGGGCATTAAGATACGTTCATTGAGCTTGAACTTGCATTAGTAGAAGTATTGTGAGCATGAGAATCTTTGGTAATAGTGTGTCACAACTTGAATCTTTGAGTACACAATTGATCTTTGCATAAGTAAATTGAGCCTTGTTGTGTGCATTCATGATTGAGTATTGTGTAGCACTATTTGAGACACCCTTTTTGAACAGCTGAACTTGAGTTTGCTTGAGGACAAGCAAAAGTTTAAGTTGGAGGTGTTGATGAGTCCACAAATTGGACTTATTTAGGGCTTTATTTTAATATAAATAGTGTCCTCAACTGCTTATTTTTTTTCAATATCTGATGAAAACCCTCAAGTTTCAGGTATTTGAAGTTTGAAGGAAAGCATGGACACTACTTCGCAAAAAGAAACGAAAAGGCTAAAGAGAAAAAGAAAGTAAAGACCTAGGATCGCCGAGTACACTTGGCGAGTCACGGAAGGGTCTCACTTCACCTTTTGTTCCAGTGTACTGAGCCTTGAAGGAAAGGATCAAGTCGGCGGAAAAAGGAAGCAGTTGGCGCATCGCCGGGAAGTTCCGCGAAGCAGTACTATGTCGCCCAATGACCTAGAGCACGATGATGCCGAAGGATGGTGCAAGATGGCGATGAACTACACCAAAGGGTGAATCGCCGAGTTGATCGGCGATTTCGACTAATGTCGCCGAATGATCCGCTGCAGTACAAATTTGAAAACTATAAATACTCATTGAGAGTTATAGCTTAGTATCAGATTTTCAAAATAGAACAATTAATATAATTTTAGTACATTTTATTTTTTCTCTGAGTTTGAGAGGGTTTTGAAAACTTGAAGAAGGAAATGGTTTCATCTCCAAGGGTTTGGACTTGGGTCTCTTGGATTCTTCATTCTTAGCCTGTAACAAGACTTAAATCTTCATACCCACTTGAATGCAAGCTCATTTAGATATAAATTTCTATCTCTTGATGTGTGGCTAAAAATCATAATTCTTGGGGTGTGATTTAGCGAATACGGGTTAAGATTGTTGTTGGATCTTGCTTGCTGATAGATTAGATGTAGTTTAATGGTGATTTCGTCTAGTAGTTGTGGATAAATTTAACAAATTTATAGTTGCAAATACAAGTTTATTTATGTGTTTTCGGCTTTCTCGAGAAATAGGTCGCAAAACCTAGACTACTAGATTGATGGCCTAAGGAGTTGGTCGACAGGAGGTTCAGCTCGAGAGAGTGAACCCTAGTCCCATATCCTAACACTCAGCTCGAGAGAGTGAGTAGGGTAAGGCGTAGGCTGGTCTTCATGCGGCAAGTGGGTGTCTAAGAGGAACCCATTTGGAACAGGGTAAGTTGCTCGAGAGAGAATTTATTCCCACGTATAGCTTAGCCTAGTAACTATTACTCTATAAATTCTCTATTGAAAGCATGTACCCACCAATTTAGATTAAGCCGTATTCCGGTCACATCCCAAGAATCCCCTCTCATTCATAGATTTCTTTATTATTTCTACTATTTTTGCTATACTTGTGACAAAACCCCCATTGTTATTTGACACTTTTGTGTCCCCCTTTAATTTACAATATTTTTAATCGTTATTGTCTTTAGCTACGACTAGTTAGAACTAAATTTTAATTTTTTATTAATTCTCAAAATCACTCCCTTGGGACACGATCCCAACCCTTGGTTAGGTTAATATACTATTGCACGATTGTAGACACTCGTACTGGAAGTTGTGTCGTTGATTATGCATAAACATCAACAGTCCAAACATAAAAGAAAGGCAGAAAGGAAAAAGGGAGGTCCAATCCTCAAATGCTATGAGGACTCACCAAATCTTCACTCCTTGATCAATTAAGAACCTAGCCACGAGTGTGAGAATCAATGTCGTCGGACCCTACATTTTTATAAGAAATGTTAGCAAGAGTATGCGTTAGTACAAGAATGTAATAAATATGAGAACTAGAATAAACAACATAAACATAATGGTGAGTCAATATAAACCATAAGCATAATCAATGCACAAAATAAAAGAGGAATAATGTAACCTCTACTTAACCTTAGTCAAGACTTGGGAAATCCACCTCTAGTCATGCTTATTTCATGGAAGGCATCTCCAGCAACAATCCAAGTTATTTATTCTTCATAACATTATTCACATTATTCATACTTACTTTTAAAAACATGGGGATTTGCCTCTTTACCTAGCTTACAAAGGCTAATGGGTATTCTCCTCTTGCCTTACTTACTTTAAAATCATTGGTACTTGGCTCCACAATCACATCATGTGACACGAGTATTCTCCTCCACATAATTTCATAAGGATCATGGGTACTCGACTCCATGTCCATTCATCATAATAGGAACGTGAGGAATTGCCTAATGTTCAATTCAAAGGAATATGAGAAATCACATCCTATCCTTCTCATATGGATGTCAAGGGTAGTCGCCTCTAGCCTCATCATTTACATAGACTTTTAGTCTAGATTAATTTTAGGTGAACAATCCTTTCAACCTAGAATATTTCATGCGAGAAACCCCTTCACATTCATACATTCATAATTAAGCAATTCATGTTGGAAGTATCTCTTCCACCACACTAACATCAATTGCCAACAATTCATAGCCTAAGATTTACTCTCAAAGCATCTACATCTCATGATCATCATCTATACTTTATTCTCATGTAATTGAAATCATAAATCACCGATCTTATAAGGATAAACCTAAACCCATAAAGTTTCCCTCCATGACATCAACCCAATTTTATCAATTCTAGGTTAGAATCATGGAATAAAAATGGGTACATGTAATTTCACCCTAGAAGCATGTAATTCTATCAATTCAATCATAAAAAACCATAATCCACTCAATTGGATCAACATTCAACATAACCCACAACATTGGAAGAAACCCTAACTAGAATAGGGGGAATTCATTCTCATATTGGGGAAATCAAGGGGACTCCATGTGAGTAAGATCCCATGGATGAAAAGCGATCATACTTTACTTGACCCTAGCGTCAATCTTTTACTTCTTATTCCAACTTCTAGAGAGAGAATATTTGAGAGAGAAGTTTGGGAATTCTTTTTGAGATTTGAGAGAATGACTTGAATGGGGGATTTTGGGGGTTAAAAATACTTATATAGGTGTTCTAGACTTGGGAAAAATGACACCACATTGATTTAATTAAAACCAAAAAAGACCCTTACGTCCCTAAAAGTAACTGCCAGTCTCGACCGATGGATCGTCCTGCACATCTGTCGTTCGATGGCCAAATACTGGTTTTTTAGAATTTGACCTACAGACATTGGAACCACGGACCATGGTCTGACCAATAATCCGTTGGTAAGGTCGTGGTCCTGAGGTTTGAGCCTTGGATGGGGTGACCAACCACGGACCTTACCTATGGTCCGTGGGTCAGTCCACGGGCAGTGGATTGCCGGTCATTGATGGCACCTGCAATATTTATGAAATTATTTTTTGCCTCATTTTCAATCTAGGGTGGTACAACTACGTGAGGGCTCCCATCTCATCAGACTACTTTGGAAACCTGGACTCCACTACATGAGAGCTTCCACCTCATATTCAATATGCACTCAGTGCTAAGCATAGATTCCCACGGAATAGTCATTTCTTAATTGACTTCATTACTCATGAAAAGGTGCCCTTGGACTATCAATTCAAGCTAGTTTCATTAAGATAGCTCCTTGTCTTTGATTCAATTAGAAGAGAATGCCTTTCAACCTAAAAATCCTTTCTATGTGAGAAAACCTTTCACATCATGCTAGTTATGTTCATGAGAATATCCTTTAAACAACACAACAACAATATCATCATTGGTACTTTACTATCGAAGCACCGTTAAAACATTTGCATAGATTTCATAAGAAAATGCATGTCCATAATTTACCTCCTTGAGGTCAAAACCCATTTTCAATCATAAACTCTCAAAAAACATGGGTTAGATATGGATTTCATCATAAATTCATGTAAAACTAGTAATACATGCTCAATTTCATGATACTGTTCCTTTAAGATCAAAATCCCATAACATATAGTTCATAACTTAAAAACATGGGGGTTACATGGGTTCATAGGGTAAAACATCATAAAACTAAAGTAAATCATCAATTCATGCTTAGAGGATCATAATTCAATCATTCAAATCAATAATCATAAGAACCCATGGTAATTGAAGAAAATCCTAGCTAATTGGGTAATTCTACCTTTGAAATAGATAAATTTGGGAACTCCATGTATCAAAGTGATCCATGGATTAAAACTATCATACCTTGATTCCAAATGCTAGCCTTCAATGGAAGAATTGGAACCTTAGCTTGAAACCCTAGGTTGAATCTTCTTCTTGTTCTTTAAGTTTCTAGAGAGAGGATATTTTGAGAGTAATTTGGGAGTTTTTTTGTGAATTTTAAAGAATGAATTAAATGGGGTGAATTTGGGGGTAAAAAGACTTATATAGGGGTCCTAAACTTAGGTAAAACAACGTAGTATAGGAACTAATTAATTAGGAAAATACCCAACTGCCCCTAAAAATAACTGATAGAAGACCATTGACGGACCGAGTTGACAGACTGTGGTCTGAACCCACGGCCCATCCTGGTGGACCGTCGCTCATGGTCAGAGAGGGTGACCTTGGGGTCTCGAACCATAGACCATGGTCTGACCTACGGTCCGTATGTCATGTCATGGTCCTGGACCCTCGAACCCTACCCAAGCTGGCCAACCATGAACCACACCTACGATCCGGGGTCCACTCTACGGGCCATTGGTGGCTGGCGTGGTTCGACACCTGTAATATCTAAAAAGATTTTATTTAGGCCTATTTTGGATATGGGGTGTTACACCCCTAATGAGTCCTAGATTTGGACTCATTTAGCGTTTTATTTGGATAGATTTAGTGTCCTCAAATGCTTATTTTGTGCCAATAACTAATGTAAAATCCTTGATTTCCAAGTATTTGGATTGAGGAACAAAGTATGGACACTAAGTTGCAAAAAGGAATGAAGCGAGCCGAAAGAACGAAGAAATGAAGGCCTGGTGATCGCCAAGTCCCTTTGGTGAGTCGCCGAATGGCCATTACCTCGCCTAAAGTTCCAGTGTGCCAAGCCCCAAAGGATAAATTCAAGTTGGCGAGAGAAAGGAACAGTTGGCGCGTTGCCGAGTGGTTCCACGATGCAATGTTGGATCGGCCAAAGAAAAAATGCGATGGAATTTACCAAAGGGTAGATCGCTGAGCTGATCGGCGATCCCAACTTACTGCGTCGAATGGTTCTTCACAACATATTTTTGACGACTATAAATACGTTTTTTGAACACTTATTTTAGGATCTATCAATCTTTTATCCAGAAATCGGAGCTTTTATCATTATCAAGTATCTTGTTTTTGAACTCTGAGTATTGAAACAAGTTTTCCTTAGCTTTGACGAAATGAAGTTTTCCATTTTTTGAGAAATTGGAAGTGGGTCTTTGAGATTCTTCAATTTAGACCTTTGTAAAGACGAAATTAATCGTACCCAGTTGATGGAAACTCAGTTTGGTAACGATTTTTATCTTTTTATGATGTCTAGCAAAACCTCAATTCTTGGGGTGTGATTATGTTCTTATGGGCTGATTTGGCTTGTGGGTATTACTAATTGTTAGTTTAAATGTTGTTTAGAAGTGATTTCAATCAGTAATTGTGGTTCAATTTAAAGAATTGTAGTTGCAAATACAGTTCTACCTTTGTGTTTTTGGCTTGCTCGAGAGAGGTTTTAAAAACAAGATTACTGAATTGATAGTCTGTGGGTATTGGGTTGTCATGGGTTAAGCTCGAGAGAGTGAATCCTAAACCCTTTTCCACACATTCAGCTCGAGAGATTGAATGGACTAAAGCATAGGCTGTTCTTATTTGCATGCTTGTTGCTGTTCGAGAGAAACCAACTTGATTCGGGGTAAATTATTTTGGAGAAAGTTTATCCCCACTAAATTCTAGCTTATTCACTGATTTACAACTATTTTCTAACAATTTCAATAACCCATTTGTCTATATTAGCCTATAATCAAATCACATTCCAAGAACCCGTCTCAATATTGTTATTTTTGTGTTATTTGTTGTTATTGTACCTGATAGTTAAAGCCAAAACCCCACTTTGTTATTTGACATTCCTATTACCCCTTGATTTACATTATGTCTTTATTCGATAATGTCTATTACTATGGCTGATTTGAACATATTCATATTTTCCTATTGAATCTTAAGCACGTACCACTCCCTGTGGGATTCGACCCCAACTCATTTAGTTGGGTTATATAGTGACTAACGATCATTGTCTCTTAGAACTGGATTAAATGTCTTTGATAGCGTTATTCAATCAACCCTCTAATTTCCTATAATGTTTATGGACATGGAGGCGATTACCCATGATCCTTATATAAAGATATGGAGACGAGTACCCGTGTCATATAATGTTGGGCATGGAGGCAAGTACCCATGATCCCATAAGTTGGACATGGAGGTGAGTACCCATGATCCATTTAACTAAGGAAAGAGGCGAATACCCATGAGATTTTATCGGAAGGAAAGAGGTGATTCCCCGTGTCTATAAAAGATAAGGTAAGATAAGTATTATAGGCGATGAGCTTGGATTGTTGCTTGAGTTTGCCTTCCTTAATGAGTAAGGACGAATTGAGGTTACTTCAAGAAGTATTCCTTTTATGTTGAAATGATCTATTATGTGCATTGATTATGCCAATGGCTTATGTTGTCTAACTCTTATGTTTTTGTTGATGTTTATGCAAGCTATCATATTTAGTTCATTCTTGTACTAACAAATACTCTTGCCTACATTTCTTATCCAAATGTAGGGTCCAGCATTCCCGATTCTCATCCTCGTGGCTAGGATCTATAGTAGAGGCAAGATTGAAGATTGGCCAGTCCTCATAGCATTCGAGGATTTGATCACCATTACCTTTTGGTCTTTTCATTTTAGGTTTGAACATTGTTGTATGGGTTGTGTCCCAATGATTCTATTGTTGTAGATGGATTTTGAGACAAGTGTATGAGACTTCTGCTTCATTTTTGTAACACCTCGGATTCAGAGAAGGGAAAAATATTCATTTCCTTAACCAACTCGTTGAAGTAGGGAGTGCACACTGAGTGACTTGGTGATCCGCCAAGTGGAACCCCTGATTTAACGTTTCAAGCACACCTCATCCAATTCTAGGTGTCAATGATCATTAATCACTATAAAACCCAACAAATGAGTTGGGGTTGAATCCCACAGGGGGCGGTACGTGCTCAAATTCAATTAGGAAGTGCAAACGTGGTCTAATTAGCCATAGGAATAGAAATTATCAAAAAAGACATCAATCAAATTAAATGGGTAACACGAATGCCAGATGGGGGATTTGGGTTTAAATTATCAATTACAAAGTAGTCACAAAGACTTCGAATTAACAATAAGGAGAGGAATTCTCGGGATGTGATCGATTATAGGACAATGTTGATATATGGGTAATTGAAACTACTAGTAAACAACTAAAAATCAATTAGTAGGCTAGACTATAAGAGAGATAGCTTTCTCTCGAACAACTACCCTAAATAAGGTGATTTCTTTTGAACATCAACATACATAACAATGAAGAAAAAATCCACACCTTAATTCATCCACTTTCTCGAGCTAGATGTGTAGGATTGACTTTAGGATTCACTCTCTCAAGCTAAAGCCAACTCAACCCAATACCTATAAATCATTAATCAATAATCTTAGTTCTAAAACCTCTCTCTCTCGAGCAAGCCAAGAACACGAAATTAGAACTGCATTCGCAACTACAATTCATAAATTAAACCATAATTAATGATTAAACTCACTTCAATTTAACATTTAAACTAGTAATGAACAATACCCATAAACTAATTCAACCCATAATCTCATGATCACACCCCAAGAATTGGGGTTTTTGCCAAACATCATAAAAGAGTAAAACCGATTACCGAATCGATTAGTCATCAACTGGTAAGAGTGATTTAGTCTTTATAATGCTTCAATTTGTAGAATATTCGAAACCCACTCCCAAAATCTCCAAGTTGAATCTCTTAATTCTTCAAAACTATGAAAAACTATAGAGAGAAGTGTTCTAAACTAAATTAGTCTTAGTCCACTCTGTCCAACATGCTTAAATAAATGTTCAAAATGTAATTTATAGTCGCCAAAATTAAGCCCCAAAGGGCGGTTTAGCGAAGTAAGTCGGGCTCGCCGAACCACTCGGTGAACTGCCCCTTGATTTCTTCCATCGCCTTTTCGCCTTGGCACTATAGCATCCTCAAGTTCTGTAACTTTGGGCGATCTCTCTTTGTATCGCGGAATTGCTCGGCAATTCACCGCCTACTTTTTATTTCGCCAACGTAGTTTCTTCCCTTAGAGCTAGCACAATGGAACTTTAGGTGGTCAAACTAGCCATTCGGCGATTCGCCAAGTGCTCTTGGCGATCACCAGGCTTGCCTTTCTTCATTTCTTCAGTTTGTTTTGTTCCTTTTTTCATGTTAGTGTCCTTGCTTTGTTCTTCAATCCAAATACCGGAAAATCAAGGATTTAACATCAGTTTATGGCACAAATTAAGCATGAGTCCAAATCTCGAACTCATCAACACCCCCAACATAAACTTTTGCTTGTCCTCAAGTAAAACTCAAGATCAATAGTTCAAAAAGGATGTCTCACATAAAGCTGCATAAGACTCGACATGAATGCACACAACAAGATTCAACTTACTCATGCAATGATCAATTTTTCACTCAAAGATTCAAACTGTGACTCATCATTATCAAAGATGCTCAAGTTCACAATACTTGCTTCATATTCAAGTTCAAGCTCAACAAAGGTACTCAAATGACCTCACAACAAAAATGATTCCCTATTCATACAATGTTCTTCAACAATTTATAGTTCCGAAATCACATACGACTCTCACACTCACAAAAATGAACACATGCATGACTTCACCCATAGGTTTGCCTTTATTTTCCAATCAACATTTGTTTCAGCTAACTCAAGATCAGAAAGATCTTTTCAAGGCTTGTAATGAGGCTGAGTGTAAAGGTATGGTTATTTAGGCTCAGTTGCTGCTACCCTCATGAAGTGTGGTCTGAACATCACTTTCTTCCTATTCTTTAACATTTTAATCATGCTCACAATTCACCTCATTATTCAACTTCAAATGGACTACTGGATACCCCATTTCTTTTGAAACTTCCACTACTCTATTTCACAACTTATTCATTCTTTTTCTTTTGCTTTCTTATTTCCTATTTTTTTTTGTTACATGGAGGGGTTCCATCTTTTTCAAAACCATTGCTCAAAGGGGGAATTTCTCACACTTCTTGATTTCCCTTCTCTTTTCACCACACCCCCAACTTAGGCTTTTGGACTAAGTTGGTTATTCAAACAAACCACACTTCGTGAGAGTTATGGGTGAATGGATAAAGAGGAGTCACAATTGCTCAAGTTTCTTCTAAGAAAAGGATAAGGCTCACGAGGGTTCAAGCAAGGTTCACACATCTCACAGTGCAAATTGTAGGTATCATCACACACAATGTTCAAGGTAATCTCATCACCCAAGGCATTGGCATCAATATCAAACAAGACTCCACACTTTCTAGCTAGTGTGGAATATTCCTCACAAGAGACTCATTCGATAACCTGCTAGTCACAATGAGATACTTAAAGTCCACACATTGTCTATGCAACTTCATTTGGGCTCATTATAGCCAAACATTCATTTCGTTCAATTAAGAGCACTATTCAAGTCATCGGTGTTGATCATTACCGATACTCAAATTTGCAAAAGAACAACCACAATCATAAACAATAGAGGTGGCACAAACTTTTAAACATAGTTCAAAACCATTTCCATTCAAACAAGGAGCCACAAGCTCAAACAACCACAAGATTCAGATCCAAACACAATCAAAATGCAAATATAGATCACAAAACCCAATATATACAAATAAAATGTAATCACATGAGGTAGGTATGGAAATACCTCACCCCACCCACAAAAGAAAATCAATTATACTCAAATGCAACTAAAACAACAATAATCAATAAAAACAACACAGAGGAAAGTAAAGATGTCATCTTGCAAGGTTTATGCTGGGATGAAGTCTACATCGCAGTCACTCCATCTCTCTGGGCATTAATACTCGGGGTCACACTCTAGGATTGGGCTTCAGTTCCCAGTATGGCATCAATACTAGCTCTACTGGAACCTGCCATCGAGGTATCCCTCAACAAAATCTGAATGGCCGTATATGCCCTTGCCTCCTCGACCTCAGTAATGCCCTCATAGGTGGTCTTCTCCTGAACACCGAGCTTCTCCTCATCCGTCTCAGCCTCGGGCTCTGCAGCCACATCATAAGCTCTAACGTCATCTTCGGTGGTAGCTAGAGGCACATCAGAACAGGCTGGAATTCTTGTGTCCAGGTCATAAGGGATGTCCAAAGTCCCAAAAATTATCGACATGTCAGTGGACTTTTCTTTTCACCACACCCCCAACTTAGGCTTTTGGCCTAAGTTGGTTATTCTAACAGGAAATAAATCATGAGAGTTATGGGTAATGGATCAATAAAGATTATGCTTTTATCACGTTTCTTCCAAGAAAAAGGGTAAGGCACAAGGGGTACTCAAAAGAGGTTCACACACTCACAAGGTATGCCACAGAAAGAGGTATCATGTCAAATTGGCTCACACTCTTCAAAGTTACCTAAGATCATAACAAGAGGTTGACTTACTTAGTCAATCGAACCAACGAGGAAAATTCTAGGTGTTATCATGCATGGTTCACAAAAATCTCATCACACAAGGTATCGACACCAATGTCAGAACAAGACTCCACACTTTTGCTAGTGTGCTATGCTCATCACAAGAGACTCAATCCAGTCCTTGGCTAGTCACAACAAGATGCAAAGAGTTCACATATTGACTATGCAACTTCATTTGGCCTCATCGTAGCCACACATTCATGTTTGTTCGATTAAAATCACTATTCAAGTCATCGGTATTGATCAAAACCGATATTCAAATTTGCAAAAGAACAACTACATTCAACACACACAAGAGGTGGATTTGTTTTCCAAAAGGGTCAAAATTCATTTACAATTAAAAATACGGAGCCACAAGCTCAAACCTTCCAGATAAAGTAGTGTATAACACAAATTCATCTCAAAGCCCAAATATAAAAACAAAACCAATCAGGTCACAAAAAAAGGGCCTAACCCCACCACAAATAATAATATTTGTCCTCAAATGCAAATAAGAATATCTAACAGTCAGAAAGTAAGACAGAGAAAGAGGTAATGAGGGGTCCTATCTAATCAGTCACTCCATCTGTCTGGGAATCAGCGCCCGATGTAGTACTCTGGATCTAGGCATCAGTCTCAGGAGGAACAATAGTAGCAGACCCACCAGGAGCTGCCACATGTGTATCTGCCAAAATGTTTTGCACAGCTGCATAGAATCCCCGAGCCCATGAAGGAATAAAAGGGCCTCGGGGAGTAGTCTCCCTGTCAAAAATGGTCCTCTTGCCCTTTCCTTTGTCTCCAGGTGGAGGTTCTTGTCTTCCCTTTTTGGGATGATTTGACCTCCCTTCATTTATTTTGAAATTTTGTGCTCTTATGATTCGAGGTTGCATGTTTCTTCCAGCAACTTTTGGTCTAGCCATGTCTACAAAGCATTGAGAAAAAGTTAGAAAATATTCAAATAAAAAGACAGAAAATCAGTTGCAGACAGACTCGCCTAATCGGTTGGCAAATCACCGATAGCTTTCAACAAACATGGGTCAGATCTCTGAAAGTTACAGTGCAAAAAGGGTTCAGGGGTGCAGACAAAAGGCGATCAAGAAGACTTTCGGCAAGGCGCCCAGCGCCATCGATGACCTCAGGCTTGTCGCCGAAAGTTACAGAACCTAAAATGAAGCATTAAATTAAAGGCAAGATGGGGACATTCAGCATACCGCCGAGTCATTCGGCGAGTTTGACCCAGCTCGCCAAATGACTGAGGTGCCTACTTTCAACCCAACTTCTCAAATTCAACCCCGCAACCCCTGAACCCCACAACCACCGAAAAAAAATTAAAGCATGCACTAGCTAAATTAAAGAAAGACCCATTACACCCATTACCTTGGGATACTCGGACTTCTCCCAGCTAACTAGGCAATATGCAGGTACAACCCCACAAAATTTAATCTACTTCAAGGCACCAAAATTACAAGATTTCAACATTCAAAACAATATGGGCAAGATTTTCAAATTAAAATAGGAAATCGAACAAATTAATCCTAACATAGAGGCCCAACACACATCAACAAGATAAGATTATTTGCATAAGAGTATAAAATTGTTAAAAATTAAATCGGGGTTTGGGCAACCAACCTTTAATGCCGAATAATCAAGACTGAAATGCTAGGCGGCAAAGTTATCCCAATCCGAGCACAAATCAATGACTGAAATACATTAGAAATGCAAAAATATAGAGAATAACGTGTGGGTGTGAGTTTGGGAAGCTTTAAAGAGAGGGAAAAAGAAGGAATTTGAATAGTATAACCTTTTGGCGTTAAAAACCATCCAGTTTTTTCACATTCGGTGACAGTAGTCTTACTCATTGATTCTCTCGACGACACACTGAGTAGAAAATCTCCTTACAGAGTTTTACAAGACTTCCAATTGATTTGGAGATCCAAACGGCGGACTATATCGGAGTCATCGACTCGCCAAAAATTTCTTGGGCTCGCCAAATTTTACACTCTCCAAGTTAAATTTGTCTTGAGTCCAACGGCGGTCTATGTCGGGGTCGCTGACCTCTTCGGCGATGCGCTGACTGGACTCTTTTCTCACCAATTTCCCTTTTTCCGAACACTTTCCACATTTTAACATGCACAACCAACAAACCATTATTCCAAACTTAGAAAAAAGAAAAAAAATAAGAAAACTTGGGTTGCCTCCCAAGCAGCGACTTAATTAATGTCGCGGCACGACGTAAGTCCACCCTCAAACCTCATTCTTGGGGTTAGCCATAGTATCACTAGGCAAACCCCCTTGCTGTCTCGGGTTGAGATGAGACGATATATGACCCATTAGGGTCTCCAACTACTTGATCGACACTGAATGGGAGGTGACGGTCTGGCTAAGGGTAGACACATCTTCTTTCAGTTCTTTTAAAATATTGTCTGACCCTTCAACTTTGTTGAGAATATGAGAGAGCATATCCTCAGACCGGCCACCTTCTGAATCCTTTTGCTTCTGGCGCTCATAGGGAGGCATATACCTGCCCTTCTCCCCATCTTTCCAATTAGGATTCCGGTCCTTCCATTCTCTGTCATGTTCTTTCCAACCTTCCTCCCTGCTCCAACATTGGCTACCACCCTACCTCGGGTAGTTGGAACGATAACCACCACCTTGGTTGGCAAGGAAATTCACCTATTCATTGTAAAAAGCCTTAAACTTTGCCTCCTCAGGATTAGTACACCCGACCACCACGACATTGACGCCTCGAGCACCAGTTCCCATGACATTTTTAGACAAAATTTCAAGTTGTGTCATGATCTTGGCCAAGTTTTGTCTCTCTCATGGTCTTTATCCAGCTGCTCTTTTGTCAATTTGAACGTGAGAGGAGAGACCCGATCATCACGGGTGTGCCAAGCCCGATCGATTTTAGTCATACCATCCAAGAGCTGGGGTTCTATCACATAAGGTTGCTGCATAAAACCTCCCGGCGAAAGTTTGTCAGCAATACCTTTGTTTACAGTGTCAAGGCTTCGGTAAAAATGCTGCAGCAAAATGTTGTTGGGCAAAACCATATGTTGGGCATTGTAACACCAACTTCTTGAATCGCAACCAAGTCTCATGGATTGGCTCACCCTCTAGACGTTTAAAGCTTTGAATGTTGTCCTGAAGAGTTATTATCTTGGAAGGAAGGAAAAATCACACTTGAAATGCGGTAACCAACTCCTCCCACGAAGTGATTGATTCTCGTGGTAATTCAGCCAGCCACTTGTAAGCTTCTCCAATTAGAGAGAAAGGGAACAACCTTAATCGGACCGACTCTTAGGAGATATTCTAGAAAGAGAAGGGTCCACAAACATAAATAAAATTTCTAATGTGCTCTTGGAGATCCTCATGAGCCAAACCACCGAACAACCATTTTAATTGCAAGAGCTGCAACATAGTACTTGTGATCTGGAACACCGCATTCCCTTCAGCCGAAGGCAAATGAACGGAACCAATACCACCCATAAGGTGGGGATCAATACCATTAGCCTCGTTGGCATCGTTAAGATTACCGATGTCATCTTGGTGACCCACTTGGCTACCATTGCTGCCATTAACACTCATGCTTCCTATTTTCAACACACAACAATCAAAATAAAACTAAAAATAAAGCAAGTATCACTATAACTAGCAAGAACAAAATTTGACTTAACTAAAGATTCTCAACTAACACCACTCCCTAGCAGCGGTGCCATTTTGATTGACGTATCCAGATGCTTCATCCAATACTAAGCATCCACGATCATTGAATAGTAATATAACCCAACTAGTGAGTTGGGGTCGAGTCCCAAGAGAGTGGTTTGTAATCGAGAGTCAAGAGAAAAGCAAGAAATTCACTCAAGTCAATTATAGCTAAAGACATATATGAAGAAAAACATATCAAATTAGTGGTGACACAAGTGTCAATTATCGAAGGGATTTTTTGTAATCAATTATCAACTAAAATGACAACTAAACACGAAAATACGAATATGGAGACGAGATTCTTGGGATGTGATAGGATTATGGGCTATGGTAAACAACCGGGTAATTGCAATTAATAGTAAATCGCGGTAAATTGGTAACTAATCTTGACTTTAGTGGGGGTAAACTTTCTCTGGAATAGCTTACCCCGAATCAAATTGGTTTCTCTCGAACACCAATAAGCAGCATTTAAGCACAACCTTCGCTTTAGTCCATTCACTCTCTCGAACTGAATGTGTGGAAGAGGGTTTAGGATTAACTCTATCGAGATGAACACACGACAACCCAATACCCACAGACCATCGAATGAGTAATTTTGGTTTTAAAACCTCTCTCTCGAGCAAGCCAAAATAAAAAGTTAAGATTGTATTTGCAACTACAACCTATTAAATTCAACCACAACTACTGAATGAAATCACCTTTAAACATCAAATAAACTATCAATTAGCAATACCAAATAGTGAATTCAACCCATAATCACACCCCAAGAATTGGGGTGTTAGCTAGACATAGTAAAGAGATAGAAATCAATATCAAAATTTGTTTCCATCAAGTGGGTACGATTGAAATTTTATTTACACACGTCTAAGATGAGGAATCTTCAATACCCACGTCCAATTTCTTAGAAATGGAAATCTTCAAATCTTCAAAGCTAAGGAAAAATGTCTCCAAAAACTGTTCTAAAATTGAATAATTATAAAATTCCTAATTGCATAAGATACTAAGCTAAAAATTCAAACAAGTATTTATAGTTGTCAAAAAGTGTGCTGTAAAAGACCAGTCGGTGCAGTAGGTCCGGATCGCCGATCCACTCGGTGGTCTGCCCTTTGGTAATTTGTATTGCCATTTTGGTTTTTCCTTCAGCATCCTTGAGGGTCTGTAACTTTGGGTGATAAGGCACTGCATCGCAAAACTGTTCGGTGACTCGCCGACCGCTCCTTTCTATCACTGACTTGATTTTCTCCTTCAGGGCTTGGCACACTGGAACATTAGGCTAGACCATGGCCGTTCAGCGACTCGCCTAATGGGTTAGGCGATCCTTAGGCCTTTTTTTCTTTGTTCTATCAGCTGCCTTGTTCCTTTTTGCCCAATAGTTTCCATGCTTTGACTCTCAATCCAAATACCTAAAATTCAACAATTTACATCAGTTATTGAGAAAAAAATGCAATCGAGGACACTAAATCTTAAAATAAAACCCTAAATAAGTCTAAATCGTGGACTCATCAAAGGGAGTGTTAATCAACTCTCTCTAGGAGGTTTAATGCAACAACCTTATGTGATAGCAGCCAAACTCCTCTATGACATGAACAAGATTAACTGGGAATAGTACACCCATGAAGATAAGGTCTCTCCTCTTACTTACAAATTGACAAAGGAACATATTGAAATAGATCAAGAGATAGAACAAAACATGGCAAAAATGATGACCCAACTTGACATTTTAGACAAAAATGTCATGGGTGCTGGTGCTAGGAGTGTAAATGTTGTGAGTGTTGGGTGTGTAAACCCTGATGAGGATAATTTTGAAGCATTGTACAATGAGGAAGTGAACTTCCTAGAAAAAAAATGAGGAGGTTATCGTGCAAACTACCCAAGGCCGGGTGGTCATCAAGGTTGGAATAAAGATAAGGGCTGGAGAGATCGTGATAGAGAGTGGTGTGATCGTAACACCACTTGGAAAGAAAGAGAATGAGAGAAGGATAGGTATGTTCCTCCCCTTGAGCATCAAAAGCCTAAAGATTCTAAGGGTGGCCGAATTACGGATATGCTCTCACTTATTCTCAACAAGGTTGAAGGGTCTAATAAAGTTTTCAAGTAAATGAAGGATGATATAACGACTCTCAACCAGATGGTGACTATCAAGCAATTAGAAATTTCTTCTCATTGAAACTCGATACAACAAGGGGGTTGCCTAGTGATACTATGGCAAACCGCAAGAATGAAACTTGAATGGGTACTTACGTCATGGCACTACGTTAACTAAGGCACTGCTTGGGAGGGAACCAAAGTTTTTATTGCTTTTTTTTATTTTGAATAATGGGTGTTGATTGTGCAGGTTGAAGTTTGGAATGTGGTTGAAATATGCAGGTTGGCGAGCCAAGAGTCTAGTCGGCGACTCACTCAAGAGGTTTGTGAGCCCGAATTGGACCGCTGTTGGACTCAGGAAAATATCAAGTTGAGTCTGTAAAACTCAGCGGGCCCATCGACAAGTCGGCGAGCCCGAATTTGTCCACCATTTGAACCCCCAAATTAACTGGAGGTCCTGTCAGCGAGGTAAGTAACCACTCGGCGTGTCACCGAGTGGTTCAGCGAGGGAGATTAATATTCGCCAAAGGGCTGTGAACTGAACAATTTTAAAAGGCCAAAGGATTAAGCTTTAAAACTCTTTTATATTCCCTTTTCGCCTCATACAATCAAACATGCACATTACATTTTTTATATTCTTTCATTTTATCGCTCTTTCCTCTTTGTTCACGTGTTCGGAGTTGGAATACATTGCCGCCTAGCTTTACAAATTCATATTTTGACTTAAAAGTTGGTTTTTCGAACCCCAAACTCTTAAGCAGTTAAATTTGAATGCAATTGGTTAAATTTTATTGATGTCTATTGGCCCTCTCTAAAATCATAAATTGTTTGCTAGTTTGTCTTTCGTATTCTTATAATTGTGCTATAATGTTTAAATGATTGACGCCTCTAATTTTGTGCTTTAAAATTGATTAAAATTTGTTGGGTTGTGCTAAATTATTGTTATGTCTAGTCGGGTGAACTTTGAGTAACCGCAATTGTTCTAAATGACATACTTTGCCCAATGATTGAGCATTTGACATCATTCTTAAGGGCTAAAGTCATCAAATGACCAAATTTGGCCAAATCGAGGGAAGTCTAAGTACCCTGGTGGAATGGGTCATATGGGTCTGGGCTTAATTGATGGAGTATGTTGTTTGATTTTGTTTTCGAAGGCTGCGGGCTTGATTTTGGGAAGAAGGGTAAAAAATTGGCACGTTTGGCGAGCTGGGTCGAGCTCGTCGAACTACTCATCGGTTCACCAAAATCCCCCTTTATCGCCTTTAATTTCATGTTTTGGTTGTATTTGATTTTTTAACTTTCGGCGAGAAGCCTGAGCTCGCCATGTTCACTCAGCGACTCACTAAAAGTCTTCCTAGATATCCCTTTCTGCACCCCTAACCCCTAAAACATACTCTAACTTTTGGTGGTCTAGTATGAGCTCACCGAATGGTGTCGGCGATTCGCCGAAGGGCCCTAAACATCACTGAAGTGTTATTTTTCTGGGAAATTTTCAAGCCAATCCTTTAGGTGAGCCCGATCTGACTTGCCAAAGTGATTCGGCGATTGGACGATCGGTTCAGTGAGTCTTTCTGCAACCTGCTTTCTACAGTTTTCTTGAATTGCTTCTAACAATTCCTGATGTGTTTTGCAGATATGTCTAGACCAAAAGTAACTAGACGAGACATGCCACCTCGCAAGAGGGCAAAGGGATTCACTATCAACGAGCATGCAACTGCATCCAATGCAAAGGCCACAAAACTCCCTACCACAGGCGGTAAGGGTAAAGGCAAAGGAAAGGCATCGGCTCCTGAGTCACCAGTGGTCAGCTCCAACAGTGAGGGAGTGTACGCCGCTCACCTCACCACTTGTGAGAGTGAGGGAGAGAACCAAGACCCTAAGTCTAACATTTATGAGCCTGAGGTTGACCAACTCTTGCTAGCCCGGAGAGATGAAATGTGCTCTAAAAGGTTAAATGATCCATCTAGGATCCGGGTACCACATGCCACTACTCCTCCTCCCGTCCCAAATTAGACTGTGGTCCCAGCACCACCTGCACAGGGTCCTCCTCCACGGTGTATGAATAGGTTAATGTCTGGGGGATTGAGGACCATCATTAAGGAGAAAATATTATCCACAGAGGTGTGGTGGACAGATACTTAGAAATCTGGAGCACATTAAAATACAACAAGTTCCAGATATTTACTAAACCCCGTGGCTCCTACATTCCGAATTGGGTTTGGGAGTTCTACACCGCCTACAGAGCTCTAGTGCCCCAAGGAAAGAGGAAGGATGCAACCTTCAAACCGGTCGATTATGTGGTCGTCAGGGGCAAGAAAGTGAACTGTAACACTGAGGACATCAATGCAGCTTTGGAGTGCACCAACAACATCGCAGATAACTACCAGTACATGATCAAGACAAAATCCTTGGAGTCTATGAAGAAATGGTTAGCCCGTCTATTATATGACGGTATCCCTAGGTGGATCGAGGCTGGCGTACCCATAGAGAAGAAGGATTTGAATGTGGTTGCAAGGTACTGGTTTGGATTTATTAGTAGCACAATCATGCTATCCCAAAATGAGTCTAACGTTTGCCACATGAAGGAGGCTTGCCTTGGTTGCATCATTGATGAGACGAGTCTCAACTTAGGCATGATCGTGGGATAGGAGATAGCCATGAGGCCTAAGCAGTGCCAAACCTCTCTTCCCTTTCTGGTGTTGATCACCTAGTTGTGCAAATGAGCCTAAGTGCCCTTTGATGTGAAGAAGGATGTGGAAGTGATTCCCTCCTCATGTACCGACATCTGGTGCAATTGAGGCTGAGTATCAGATGGATGAGGCAGAGAAAATGAGGTTCTAGCTGATGAGGTGGCTGCTGCCAAGTCCAAGACTGAGACGTATGAGGAGCAGCTCGATGTCGATGAGGAGACTGCATATGAGGGCATTACAGAGGTTGAGGAGGTCATGGTGCAGTTAGTCGTGCATATTTCATTAGCAGATACACCAATGGTAGGCTTTAATGGAGCCAGCGTTGATGTTACACTGGGCACTGATGCCCCGATAGATGGAGCGACTGTGTAGACAAGACCTTTCTATACCTCCCTCTCTATCGTTTTTATTAACTTTCAATTATATTTGTTTCATTTGAGGACAACTGCTTTTTATTTGTGGTGGGGTGTGGTATTCTATACCTACTTCTTGTGTATATATTGGGTTTTCCGTTTTAAACTATGTTTTTGGTTTCTATCTTGTGGACGTTTGAGCTTATGGCTCCTTGTTATGAATGAAAATGGTTTTTGACCTATCTGGAAAAAAAATTCACTCTTGTTGTGTTGGAATGTGGTTGTTCTTGTGCAAATTTGAGTATCAGTTATGATCAATATGATGACTTGAATAGTGCTCTTAATCGAACAAAAATTAATGCACGACAACGTTGAGGCCTAATGAAGTTGCATAGACAATGTGTGAACTTTTTGCATCTAATTGTGACTAGCCGATTATTGGATGAGTCTCTTGTGAGGAACATTGCACACTAGCAAAAGTGTGGAGTCTCGTTTGATATTGGTGCCAATGCCTTGTGTGTTGAGCTTACCGTGAACCTTGTGTGATGACACCTAGAATTTTCCCCGTTGATTCGGTTGACTAAGTGATGTAAGCACTTGAAATGATCTTAGGCAACGGTTTTGAAGAGTGAAACAATTTGACAATATACCTCTTTTTGTGGCCAACCTTGTGAGATGTGTAAACTTTCTTGAACCCCTTTGAGCCTTATCCTTTTCTTGGAAGAAACTTGATGAAATTGAGTCCTCTCTTTATCCATTTACCCATAATCCTCATGAAATCTGGTTTGTTTGAATAGACAACTTAGGCCAAAAGCCTAGGTTGGGGATATAGTAAAAAAGGGAAGGTAAATCAAGAAAGTGAAGAATTACCCTTTGAACCATGGTCTTGAAAAATATGGAACCCCTCCATAAAAAAAAAAAAGAGGGAAAGAAAAGAAGAAAGAAAAAGAAAATATATGAAAAAGTTGACAAATAAAGTTTTGAAAGTTTCAAAAGAAATGGGGTGTCCGGAAACTCATTTGAAGATGAATAATAGGGTGAATTTTGAGCATGAGTACCTTTGATAATGGTGAGTCACAACTTGAATCTTTGTGTGCAAATATGGAATCCTCTTCGTTGTGAGGGCATTTGAGTACCTTTGTTGAGCTTGAACTTGCATTTAAGGCAAGTATTGTGAACTTGAGTACCTTTGATAATGGTGAGTCACAACTTGAATCTTTGAGTGCACAATTGATCCTTGCATGAGTAAGTTGAGTCTTGTTGTGTACATTCATGATTGAGTCTTTTGTAGCACTGTTTTAGATATCTTTTTTGAACGACTGATCTTTAGTTTTACTTGAGGACAAGCTTTAAGTTGGCGGTGTTGATAAGTTTGAGATGTGAACTCATTTAGGGCTTTGTTTATATAGATTTAGTGTCCTCAAATGCTTAATTTCTGCCAATAACTGATTTAAAATCTTTGATTTCCAGGTATATGGATGGAGGAACAAATCAAGGACACTAATAGGCAAAGAGAAGCAAAACAGGCTAAAGAAATGAAGATGGGCGAGCCTGAGGATCACCAAGATCACTCGGCGTGTCGCCGAGTGGCTCATCAGACCGCCTAAATTTCCAGTGTGCCAAGACATGAAGCAAAGAACCAAGTAGGCGATGAAAAGGAGAAGTCGACGGATCACCGAGTGCTTCCGCGAAGCAATGATCGATCAGCCAAAGTTACAAACCTTGAGGATGCTGAATGCCAAGGCAGAAGGGCGATAAAAGAGACCAAAGGGCGGCTCGCCAAGTGGTTCAGTGAGCCCGAATTAATTCACTGAATAAGCTTTCATAGATAATTTTTGGCGACTATATATACATTTTTGAACATTTAGTTTAGTATCTTTTTGAGCTATCAAATAGTTTTTGTTATGTTTTGAACATTTGGGGACAGTTTTCTCTACTTTTTCCTTAGCTTTGAAGGATTGAAGAAATTCACTTTTGATAAAATTGGAAGTGGGTTTTTGAGAATCTTCAAATTTGAGCATTGTACTGACGAAATCACTCTTACCCAATTAATCAATTTGGTAACAGTTTTTACCTTTTTATGATGTCTCGCTAAAACCCCAATTCTTTAGGTGTGATTATGTGATTATTGGCAGATTTAGCTTATGGGTATTGATAATTTTTAGTTTAAATGCTATTTAAAAGTTAGTTCAATCATTAATTGTTGTTTAATTTAAGAAATGTAGTTGCAAATGCAGTTCTATGTTTGTGTTCTTGGCTTGCTCGAGAGAGGTTTTAGAAGTAAAATTATTGGTTGATAGTTTGTGGGTATTGGGTTGACCTGGGATTAGCTCGAGAGAGTGAATCCTAAACCCAATCCCACACATTCAGCTCGAGAGAGTGAATGGATTAAGGTGTGGGCTGCTCTTATTTTGCATGCTTGTTGACTACCTTTGAAAGCTCCACGGGACCACCTACCACTAGTTCTAGAATTCTTTCTTTGATAAGCAATGGAAATTGAAAAGGGAAGATGGGAGGTTGATTCGGGGTAAATTGTTCGAGAGAAAATTTACCTACATATGGCCTAGCCTACTCACTAATATCTAGTTATTTTCTCATAGTTGCAATTACCCATATGTCTATATTAGCCTATAATCGATCACATCCCAAGAACCCACCTCTTTATTGTTAATTCATATTGTTTGTGACTCTTTGTAGCTGATAATCAAAACCAAAACCCCCATTTGACATTCGAGTCGCCCCCTGATTTGAATGATGTCTTTATTCAATAATTTTTATTCCTATGACTGATTTGACCGCATTTATACTTCCCAATTGAATCTGAAACATGTACCGCTCCCTTTGGGTTTCGACCCAACTCATTTAGGTGGGGTTTATACTGATTAACAATCGTTGAGTATTAGAATTGGATGAAGTGTCTTTGAAACGTTATTAATCACCGATCCAAGGGAAAGGATGAGTAAGTTCATTTTGGGTGTGTCCAAAATAGTGGTTAAAGAATGCCGAACCTCCATGCTCATTAATGACATGGACATCTCTCGTCTAATGATTCATTCACAACAGATTGAAGAGGAGAAATTTAAGGAAAAGTCTAGGGAGACAGTGAGGGCTAAAACCGATGATGGTAATTTCTCTCAGTCAAGGTCTAATGGACATGGTCGTCCTAGGTTTCGACAAAAGTTTTCCGATCAAGGTTCCTCCAATGCTCCTCCTAAGTTCAAAAAGATAGGGTGTCTAACCCTAAGCCATAATGAGGGAATGGTAGTGGATCTTCATTGCCCTTGTCTACTTGTACTAGGTATGGACAGAAGCATGATGGTAAGTGCCTAGCTAGCACGGATGGTTGCTTCAGTTGTGGTAAGAGTGGTCATAAGATGAGGGATTTCCCGATGCTAAAGGAAGAGTGGGAAAGCAAGCTCCTCCTAGTGGTTCGGGTCCAAAATCTCCCAAGCAAAACTGATTCTATGTACTTCAAACTCGTGGTGAATAAGAGGGTTCTCCCAATGTGGTTACCAGTATGTTGAAAATTTTCCAACTTGATTTTTATGCTTTGCTTGATTCTGGTGCTACCTTGTCTTTTGTTAAGCCCGATGTATGGATATGAGGTTTGATGTTCTTCTGGATGTGTTGTTAGATCATTTTTGTGTCTCTTCTCCTGTTGGTGATTCTATTGTGGCTAACAGGGTCTATAGAAAATGTCCCGTTTCTTTATCCCATAGAGCTACTCTGTTACGACCCAGGGGTACCCCCAGATGTAACATGGCGTATCGAACATCGAAGGACCCCATACAAGCCACTTATATTTCATAACATAAGAAATAGAATAATACGAGTAATACAATAACCAAGTCCAAAAAGTTTTTATAAAAGTAATGCGGATGTCTAAACGCTTTGTCTCAATAGCGATCTAATACAATAGAATGAAATTAGGCCTAGCCCCATACATCATTTCCGAAAGTGAAATACATGAAAACAAGTGAAACAATAAACATTCGTCCAAGAATGCATGAGGACTCAACAAACCTCAGGAATCTCGACCTCAACCATTAGCCACAAAACTAATGACCCTGACTGTCAGACCCTACATTTGGGGAAATGTAGGCAAGAGTCTACGTTAGTACAAAACAATGTACCAAGTATGATAGCTTAACATAAAACATTTAAATTAATCTAAAAGGGGACATTTCATTTCATGACTTGCAATTGACCAAGCTAAAACATGATATAAGAGAGTTAGAAAACATAAGTCATAAAACCATGGTCAATGCAAGCTAACCATGTTTAAACCCTTTGAACACATATGAGATAACTTTTGAAGTAACCTTAGTTCATTATTAATGTGGGGAATCAGCCTCAAGTGACATAGAGACCATGTGAGCTATAACATGATCCCTCGGTCTCTCCCACATCGAAAAAGGTTGTCCTACTTGCCAAGGTAAGGACCATAACTTCTAGCATAGGTGGATCGACTAGCTAATGTCTATCTAGACAATCATCCTACAGGGGCACATATGTAAGGGGTAAGGAGATTACTTCTAGAAACCCTACCTCTACTAACAGGAGAGCTTCCATCTCAATATCCTCTTGGTGCTAAACATAAATCCCACGGAATAGTCAGTTCTTACTAGTTCTTATTAGCCATGGAAAGGCACGTCATCTTGCCAATCAAAGCTATGTCATCATCCATGGAAAGGTATAATTCAGTTACCAATCCAAGCTATGTTCATTAGGATAGCTCTTAATTTTCTATTCAATTAGGTGAGAAAACCTTTCAACCTTAGAATCCTAACTATGTGAGAAAACCTATCACATCATGCTATTATGTGTATATGAGAACAATCCTTTCAACAACACAACAACAACATCATTATTGATACTTGGGTAAAGACATAAAGACACAATTAAAGTTGTCCCGTATTGGCATAAAGACACCTTAACTTTCCAAGTGTCCTATCACCCCACAAAACTATTTAATATCGTTGTAAATGGTCCATTTTGACCCATTCCCTCGTCTATGTAGTGGCGTGTGTTGCTCACTCCCTGTGATAAAATTCAATCCGACCCGACCCGACCCTATTCTTTGAAGAAAAGTCGTCTTCTCCTTTTCTTTTCTTATTTCTCAACTTTCCATAAAATCTGAAGAAATAGAAAAGGTTTCTCGCCATGTTGGTGTTGAAATCGACCTACTATAGTTGCCATTGTTAGGATTTTATAGTTTTTCATTGTGTTTTTTAGTAATTGCTACTGTAGGGATATGGAAAAAACCATGAAATCGAAAAATTAGGGCTATCAATGGCTATTTTGGGTTTAAATTTGGGGAAGATGATATAAAGTGATTAAATAATTAATAATAAAGAACGAAAATGACATGTGGCACTTTTAAACTGGTCCATGGCAGTGAAAACGCTGCATGACGCGCCTCATGTGCGTGGTAACAACCCAGACGAGGAAATGGGTCAAAATGGCCCATTTACAAAGATATTAAGTAGTTCCGTGGAGTGATAGGACACTTTGAAAGTTAAGGTGTCTTTATGCAAATACGGGACAACTTTAATGGGGTCTTTATGTCTTTAAAACATTTGCATAGATTTCATAAGAACATGCATAATCTCATAATTTACCTTTCAAGGCTCAAAACCGACTTTCAATCATCAACATTTAGAAACATGGATTAGATATAAATTTCAACATAAATAAATATCAAGCTAGTAGTAAAGCTTAATTTCATAAAACTCTTCTTTTGTAAGAAAAATTCCACATCACATGATCTGAGCTTGAAAACGTAGGGATTACATGGGTTCATGGTGGAAATCATCATTAAATCATAGTATTTCATCAATTCATGCATAAAAGATCATAATTTAATCATTTTAATCAGTAATCAAGAGAACCAATGGCAATTGAAGAAAGCCCTAACTCAATTGGGGATTTCTACCTTTGGTAATAGAGGAATTTGGAAAGTCCATGTCTGGAAGGAATTCATGGATGAAAAATATCATACTTCAAAGAAAAATTCTAATCTTCAATGGAGGAATTGAGAGTTGACTTGAAACAGTATATTGAGTCCTTCTTCCTCTTCAAGTTTCTAGAGAGAGACATATTTTGGAGAGGAGAACTGATCTTCTTTTATGTTTTTTGGAAGAATGACTTGCATGGGTTGAATTTTGTGGTAAAAATTCTAATATAAGGGTCTTAGTGAAGGGTAAAACGACGTAATATAGGAATTATTAATTAGGAAAAGAAGCAACTACTCCTGAAACTTAACTGCCAGTTGTGACCCACAGCCACTGCCGATGGACCGTGGTCATGATGACGGTCCATCCTGCACAGCCGTGGATGGTGGTCAACAAGTTGGAAATTGAGGCCTTGGACCCCGGACCCCAATCATGGACAGTAGTCTAACCAATAGTCCATTGGTCAGGCCGTGGTTCTGGGCCTTCAGACAATTTTCACACACCACACCTACGGTCCGTGGTCCAATCCAGGGACCATGGGTGGCCCTCGTGGTGCCATCTGCAAATTTTCTAAAGTCATCCACAATGCCCTATTTCGAATACGGGGTGTTACAATATATCCCCCTTGAGATCATTCGTCCTCGAATGAGAGTATCATTCGTCCTCGAATGAGAGTTAAGCTAGTACGAAAAGAGTAGGAGAGGAACTAACAACCCAACCTACAATGCAACTTCATCTAAATGCACATAACTAAGGAGGAGCTATCAACTCCAAGCTAAGACTTTATTAAAACATCATAAGAGGGGTGAAACTAAATCAAACTGCCCATCATGAATGCAATGCACATATCCGAGGAGGAAACATTAACTCCAAGCTTACATCCAATGAGGAAACATCAACTCCAAGCTAAAATCATGCTCGTTACATCATATCAAATATTCTACATACAATTCATACTCATGTGCATATTAACATGTAGAAGAAATAAATCAAATTGATTCATTTTCTCCAAACTTGATTTTTTCCCATAAATCATGCATAGTAAGGAAATCATGGAAAGATATCAAACACATGACTCAAAAACATAGAACAAACCATGAGGAACTCATTACCTCAAGCTAGAATAGGAGTAGAAGGAAAGAGATGAGGATATCGGGACATCATATTGGCCTCGGCCTCCCAAGTAGCACCCTTAGCTAACTGATTTCTCCAGAACACTTTCACGAAATCTATATTTTTATTTCTCAACTTCTTGATTTTCCGGTCCAAAATCTCAACTGGAACTTCCTCATAAGAAATATTTTATCTACTCCCAAACCTTCTAAGGAAACTATAGATGTCGAATCACCAACACATTTCTTCAACATAGATACACGGAAAACCAGATGCACTGATGCCAACTCAATTGGTAAATCTAACTCGCACGCAACCATACCAACACGCTTTAGAATCTGATATGGGCCCACATATTAGGGACTAATCATTCCTTTCTTACCAAACCTCATGAACATCAAACTCGCGGTCTCTTCTTATTACATCGACATATGACTTTTGCTGACTTTGAGTCGTTTTCAAATTTTCTGTAATAAGTCAATTTTTTTCTATGGCCTCATTTACCAACCCGGGACCTCTTATGTCATGACCCAGGGGTAACCCCTAGATGTAACAAGGCACATATAACCTCAAAAAGGTCCATGTAAGCAACTTAGCATATCATAACACAAAGCATTAGAACAATAAGAGTAAAAACACATTTCAAGTCCAAAATTTTCATAAAGGAAAGCAGAAGTCTAGACTTATCTCAATATAGCCATCTATTACAATAGTTGAATCAAATAGGGTCACAGCCCATACAACATAGTACAAAAAGGAATACAAGAAAATAACAACAAAGATAACCTTGAATCATGAGGACTCACCATCAATCTAGGAGAACAAGCAAATCCAAGCTTTTAGCCACAATGATGACCACCTTTAGAACTGGACCCTACACTTGGGGAAATTGTAGGAAAAGTTGAGTTAGTACAAAAATGCACTAAGTATGATAGCCATGCATAAACACATTGAAAACATGCTAAAAGGGCCATTTTAGTTGAATGCATGGAATTTACTAAGTTAAATCATTACTTGGAAGATAGTGGAAAAGCATAATTCATTAGCATATTCATTACATAGATCATCATAATATAAGATGAACATATCATAAATACCCTCAAAGAATACATGTGCAATTCATGAATACGACCCATAAATTCCACCCATGCTAGGTATAGCTTCTTGAGTAACCATAGTTCATATTTCATATTCTTGTTCATATTTCTACTGTCATAGTGAAGAATAAGACTTAACCATCGTAGACCATGTGAGCTTAACATGGAATCTGATGTCTACCACACACCTCAAAGGGGCTGTCCTACTTGCCTAAGGTAGAACCATACTCTTAGCTTAGGTGGATCCACTAGCTAAATACCTAGGTGGGAACATAGTTTATGGGATAAGGAGATTGCTACTAGAAACTCAGACTCAACTAAGGTAGAAGGTTTTCATCTCATGAGCTACATACTTGTGGAACCCGGACTCAACTAGCGTAGAAAGAACCCATTTGGAAAGTCTGACTCGACTAGTGTAAAATCTTTTATTGGGAAGTCGGACTCAACTAGCCTAAAAATGTAACACCCCGTATCTGAAACAGACCAAAAATGCAGATTTTGAGAAGTTGCAGGTGCAACCTACGGTCACCATCCACGGACCGTAGGTCAAACCACGGCCCGTGCTGGTGGTCCGTGGTTCACCACTGAATCCCATCCCCAAACCAGCTCAGAAAAATTGACTAAGTCTCGACCCACGGACAGACCTACGGTCCGTAGATCAGACCACGGACCGTGGTCTGTGTCCGTGGATCGAGACCTCCTTTGCCCAGCCTCTGACACAAACTACGGACGACCAGCACGGACCGTCATTCGATCCACGGTCCGTAGGTCTGACCGTAGATGAGAGTTGTAAAGACTCGGAAAATGATAGAGTGAAACTAGAGCCTCATATGTGAGTTTGGAGTCGAGAACTTAATGAAATGATTATATTTGAAATGACCCAAAAAGTTCTTA
>JAJOOO010009359.1:0-61327 GCA_029582685.1 Solanum piurae | reverse complement strand
TTTCAGCTGTCTCTTTACTTCCGCGCCTGAACATCTTTCCTGCAACATATGATTAAAACACATAAAAACCAATACTAAAAGGCCCTAGACACACACAACTCTTAAGTGAAATGTATTAGAAATACCGTAAACTCACGGTATATCAATATTCATGCACGTGTCCGAAGGGTTATTTTTTCCCTTCCCCAAGCTATTTAACCCTATTCTAAATGGTTTTGGGGTGTTTTAGCAGATTATACAATTCATCTGGCTAGTTTTCCTCTTAAAATCATCAATCTAACAATTTAAGTTTCTAGAAATTCTCTGAAAACTCGCCTAGGGTTCCTCTTCTCCATTAAGAACCATAAGACCTTAAAGTAAAAAATTCAAGATAATAAGAGAAGCCTTCCACCCAAGGTTTTTCCAAGTTCTTCTACTCTAGAAACTCCATAAAAGAATTTATTTTATCAAGATAAAGCACCAAGATTCTAAGACCAAAGATTTCATCCAAGAAAGGTATTGTCCGTACTAGATCTCAAGAAAAATCAAGTCTTCATCAATGTTTTTCAGTTTAAAACCTTGACAATCAGGTATGTAAGGCTATTGATAGTGTTTGCTTAGTTTATCTTCACGCCTCACAGCTCAATTAAGTTAGTAAAAATTAAATATAGTGTTCTACTTAAAGTATAATCATTTTCTTGTATTCGAATTGCATTCTATTTTTGAGTTTTACTTCGTAATTATGAGATTTTGATATTCAATATCTTGATAACCTATAGTTGTTGTTCATTCTTTTATTTCACATGAACCCTAGTTTTTGGTTCTTCCCTCAACTTTGTGAAGTGCCTATATTATGATAATTTGATACTTTATACATTAAAATATTTACATTACTGTTCATCCATGTTGTTCCACATGAACCCTATATATTGAGTTTTACTAAATATATATCGTTTACATTTAGAAACAAAGTATTATTTCAAGAAAAGCATAAATAGTTTTCAGAGTATTTAAGAACGATTTAGAACAAGTTTTGTTTCCTCTTAAAGAGTCCTTCTGAGAAATTATCTTAACCACATAGTACTTTTACATAATCATACCGTTATATTTTTGTAACACCTCAGATTCAAGGAAACCTAGTAATGGGTTAGAAGGGCAAGCCACAAGCCCAAAAGGTTACCATGGAACCCTCCATGGAGCCCTAGACGAGCCGTGAAGGGGATCACAGTTAGTTAATGGGATTGTGGTAGGTTTCCAGAACCTACCAGGGAGGGCTCCACCTTGACAGACGCCGAAACGGCCCATGGTTATAATGATGGGTTTTCAAAGGGGTGATGAAGTGGTTCAATCATAAGGGGTTATTCCCTAGGAACTGGTCTCGGAACACGGGTGTCTAAATGGCCCGTGAAGCGCTACACGATCCTTGAAGGGGGTTTATCATACGTAGATTTTAGGGTCAACTTCAAACCATCATATATTTTAGCACAAAATATGTTAGGTGGTCCATGACTTATAAAATTAAAGACCTCAGAGTCCTCTTTCCAATGCGACAAAGTTTGCCTAATTCCAAGTTCGAAGTAAAAAGTTATAGCCGAAACAGTGAAGCCCTGTTGGGCATTGTTTTTTCACGACTCGTTAGACGGGGCGTAGTACTCTAAACGACCCATTTTAGCATTCCAGTGAGCAAAACTCGACAGTTTTAAGTCAGGGGTTATTGGGTCTTTTCCCAATTGTTTTAACTCAATACTACATCGTTTTGCTTTCTACCCAAAGCCCTATATAATGATTTTAAACACCGAAATCTTCCAAAATCAATTCATTCTCTTAAATTTCGAAAAGTTGATCAAAGATCCTCCTCTCAAATATTTCTCTCTCTAATGAAGAAGAAGAAGTCAAGTTACGGTTTCAAGATCAAACCTCCAATTCAACAAATTTCTTGAGGGATTTGAACTCCAAGGTATGATAGTATTCATCTATGGTGCTCTTACCTTCATCGAGTTCTTAAATTCTCCTATTTTGAAGTTAGAAATCTCCAATAGTAGTTAGTGCTTTGTTCCATGTCATGGGTTTCTTTTAATGTTGATCCAAATGATTATTTTATGACTTTTTATGCATGAATTAAAGTAATTTCATGGTTTTTTAGATGAATCCACATAAACCCATACATAACCCATGTTTTCTAAACTATGATGATATAATGTGGGTCTTAAACCATGAAATGTGAATTTATGAAGATATGCATGTCTTTTCCTAATGGAGTTGATGTAAATGAATTTGAAGATTCTTTGACTTTGAAAATATGATGAATATTATGAATTATTGTAGAATGCATGTTTTATGAAAGTATTTTTAAGACTCAAGAAATATTATAGATGAAGGTATCTATATGTTGAAGCTTGGACACATGACATGAATGACATCTAGGCTTTCCCTCAATGCTTTCCGGGTTATTTCCCAAATTACGTCTTGATTAATATGGTATCTAGATATGCCATCAATGATTACAGATCACAATTTCAAAACTATTTCCATTAGTAGTGAGACATTTCTATCATGAATTTAATTACTATAGGCCTTAAAGCTATTATGAAAAGATCATGGATGGTGAAAGGTTTTCTCACGCATTGTCTAAGGAGCTATCCTATGATAAGACATGTGGCGACTACCCATGTCTCTTAATGATAAGACGAGTCAAGATTAATAAATATTATGTGGGAGTTAAGCTTAGGACCGAGTAGACAAGTGGAGGTGTCCCGTAAACTATGTGGCAACATAGGTTGTCTACATAGACATTATCTAGTGGATCCATGTAAGCTAGAAGTTCATGGTTCAACCTTGGCAAGTAGGACACTCTTTTTGGTGTGAGAGGAGTACACCAGATTCCATGTTATAGCTCACATGGTCCCTATGTCGGTTAAGGCTACTTCCCACAACAACAATAATGAACTAAGGTAACCTCAAGAAGTATTTCATATGTATTCAAAGATTTTTTTACTTGTATTCACTATGATTACAATTTATGTTTTCTAACACTCTTATATTATATTTTTGATTTGATCTTTGCAAATCTCCAAAAATACTTTTAGCATGATTTCATAACTTTTATGCACATATTTGTACTAACGCATACTCTTGCAGATTGTTTCACTAATGTAGGGTCCAACTCTCCTATTCCGCATATTCGTGGCTAGGGATCAGTGAGTAGATATTAAAGATTGGTGAGTCCTCATGTTCCAAGGACCGAACCTTTATTGCATATTTTCTTTATATTTTTGGAGATTGTATGTGATGTACGAGTTATATCTTGATCACTCTTGATGTAATAGAATTATTTTGAGACTATATAGACGTTCACTTTGTTTTTTACAAACGCTTTTATGATATATATTGTCTTTTAAACTCGTTAAATCTATTATCTTGTTTATGTATGCTAAGTGGCTTGTGTAGGGACTCTTGTGGTCTTATACGACATGTCGTGTGTAGGGTGTAGTTTGGGTAGTGACAAACTTGGTATCAGAGCATAATATTTAGAAAAGTCCTAGGATGTCTCATAAGCCACATCAAGTAGAGTCTTGTTCATGAGTATGAAGCGTGCCACATTTATTAATGAGAAGCTATAAGATCTTTAGGAAGTTCCACTTCTTTCATTACTCTAAAGTCGTGTTATAGAGTGTATATCTAGGTGCCCTTCTCTCCTAACCCCTATTTATGCTTTTCAGAATATTCCTCCATGAAGGAATCCCATGCAAATGAATGTTCGTTAGAATGTGAGACACGAGGTTTCCCAAGTGTCGGTCGAACCTTTGTCAAAGCAAGTGACTAATGATGAGTTTCCTGCCGTATTTCATGTATTGACCCAAGCTATGAGGACTCAAGCCAATATGGAGGTTGTGGCTCCCGTTAACCCAAATATGGGTACAACAACAACTAGAGTGAGAGACTTTACTAGCACGAATCCTCCAAAAGTTCGTGGGACTAAAGTTGAGGAAGATCCTCAAGTGTTCATTGATGAGGTGTATAAGGGGTTGATGATCATGGGAGTGACGTCACTAAAAAAGGTGGAATAGGCCGCTTATCAACTTAAAGGTGTTGCTCAAGTTTGTTTCAACCAATGGAAAGCAGAAAAGGCGGTTGATGCGGGTTCTCTTGATTGGAAGATAATTAAGGTTGCTTTTCTTGATAGGTCCTTTCCCTTTGAGATGTGGGAGGCAAAGGTACTTGAGTTCATTAACCCTCGTCAAGGGGATATGGATGTGAAAGGACATGCTTTCAAATTAACACAATTGTCTAAATATGCAATAACTATTGTTGCCAATCCAAGGGCAAGGATGAGTAAATTTGTGTCGGGTGCTTCTGACTTAGTAGTTAAAGAATGCCTAACCACTTACGTGGTAATTGGTGAGTTATTGTCTTTTAGCTTGTGATTATGCATTGATTTAATAATGAGTGTTTCATTGGCTATGGTAAGACTCCATGTATGGTGATTGTGTTTGGAGTAGTCCTTGAAATCCTTGTAATAACTTCATAAGTGTTTACTTGTATCAATGGTTTTGTGGTTGTTAAGACTTTCGTGTTATGCTTGGGTTGAGGGAGATGGATTTCAGAAGACTCGTGAGGTTTGCTCCGGGGGAGATACTATGCCTCATGGTTGGTGTGTGAGTAGAAATATGTTGATTTTGGAAGAGTTCCTTGTTATGGTCTGGTGTGTGAAAATTCTAAGGCGATGAGATGTCTTAGTATCCCTATCATTTTCCTGCTCTCTTCGAGTCTACCTTGAGGCCTTAGACCTCATGGTTCACTCTTTAGGACTCGTGTGTCTTATTCATCCTCATGTTTCCTCATGCATGCATGCTCATGAAAAAAAATGAATATTCAAAGATATGATTTAGCCTACTTGATTGCTTCATGATTCTGTGTATTTGAGTCTGAGATGCTTATAGACCATATGAAATAATGTTTTGAACATGTTTTAGCTTGGAGTCGAGGTTCCTCCTTAGTTATATGCATCTTGATGAAGTTTCAGTAATGTTTGGATTTTTTAGTTTCTCTACTACTCTTTTCGTGCTAGTTTGAGTTCATTCGAGGACGAATGTTCCCAAAAGGAGATAATGTAACACCTCGGATTCGAGAAAGCCTAGGAAGGGGTCCAGAGGCAAAGCCACAAGCCCAAAAGTGGACCATGAAACCCTCCACAGAGCCCTAGACGGTCCGTGAAAGGTACCACGGTCCGTTTATGGGCTCGTGATAGGTTTCCAGAACCTACCTGGGTAGGCTCAACCTTGACGGACGCCCAGAAGTCCCGTGGTGATGATGACGGGTTGTCAAAGGGGTGTTCAAATTATTTAATCAAAAGGGGTTCTTCCCTAGGCACTGGTCAAGGACCACGGGCTTCTAAATGGCTTGTGAATTCCCACACGTTCAGTGAAGTCATCTATGAAGTGGGTTTATCAAACACAAAGTTTAGGATCAACTTCAAACCATAATATCTTTTAGCACAAAATGTATTAGGTGGCCCATGACCTATCAAATAAAGGTCTCTAAGTCCTCTTTCAAATGCCACCAAATAATTCCGGCAGAGTTTTTTCACGACACGTTAGATGGGTTATGGTACTCTAAGCGACCCATTTTGGCCTAGTGTGCGAAATTCGGTAGTTTTAAGTTAGGGATTATTGGATCTTTTCCCAATTGTTTTAACTCAATATTAAATCATTTTTCTTTCTACTTAAATCCCTATATAATGATTTTAAACCCCAAAATCACCCAAACTCAGTTCATTTTCTTAAATTTCCAAAACTTGATCAAAGCTGCTCCTCTCAAATATTTCTCTCCCTAAGGAAAAAGAAGAACACAAGTTAGGGTTTCAAGATCAAGCCTCCAATTCACCAAATTTCTTCAGGTCTTTGAACTCCAAGGTATGATATTCTTCATCTATGGATACATTTCCTCCATAGAGTTCCTAAATTTTCAAATTTTGAAGATATAAATCTTCAATTAAAATTACCATTTTCTTCCATGTCATGGGTTCCTTTCAATGTTGATCCAATTGATATTTTATAACTTTTTATGCATGAATTTAAGTAACTACATGTTTTTAAGATTAACTCATGCATAACCCATGTTTTCTAATCTTTGCTGATATAATATGGGTCTTAAACCATGAAAGATGAATTAATGAACATATTCATCTCTTTTCCTTATGAAATTGATGTAAATGAATTTGAAGATGCTTTGAATTTGAAAATATGATGAAGCTTATGAATTATTGAAAAAATCATGTTTTATGAAAGTATGCTTATGACTCAAGGAAGCTTATAGATCAAGGTATCTATATACTCTATGAAGCTTTGCCAAATGACATGAACGACATGTATAGTTTACTCTATGCTTTTCAGGCTATTTTTTCAAATAAGTTCTTGATGGTATCCGGATATTCCATCAATGATTATAGATCATGATTTAAAAAATATTTTTATTAGTAGTAGGACATTTTTAGTATGAAGTGAATGATTATGGGCCTTGAAGTTATTATGAAAAGAGCATGGCTGGTGTAAGGTTTTCTCACACATGGTCTAAGGAGCTATCCTATCATAAGACAAGTGGCGATTACCCATGTCTCTTAATGATAAGACAAGTTAAGATTAATAACTATTCCATAGGAATAAAGATAAGTACCGAGTGGAAATGTGATGATTACCCGTGTCCCATAATCTATGTGCCAACATAGGTTGTCTAGATAGAAATTAGCTAGTGGATCCACGTAATCTAGAAGTTCATGGTTCTACCTTGGCAAGTAGGACACTATATTTTCAGTGTGAGAAGGGTACACCAGATTCCATATTATAGCTCACATGGTCTCAATGTCGGTTAAGGCTACTTCCCATAACAACAATAATGAACTAAGGTTACTTAAAAAAGTATTTCACATGTGTTCAAATATGATTTTACTTGCATTGACAATGATTACGATTTATGTTTTCTAACCATCTTATCTTATGTTTTGACTTGGTCTTTCCATATCACGAAAAGTCCTTTCTACATGATCTCATAAATTTTATGCATGTCTATCATACTTGATACGTATTTGTACTAACCCATACTCTTGCACATTGTTTCACTAATGTAGGGTTCGATGCTCCTATTCCGCAGATTTGTGGCTAGGGATAACTTATTAGATATTGAAGATTGGTGAGTCCTAATATTCAGAAGATCGAACCTTTATTTCTTATTATCTTTATACTTTTAGAGATTTTATGTGATGCACAGGTAGCGTACCGCTAACTTTTGATGTAATTGATGGCTTTTTAGACTATGTAGACTTTCACTTTGTTTTTTTACAAACCATTTTATGATATAAACTGTTTTTTAAACTCGTTAGATTCTATCTTCTTGTTTTTGTATACTAAGTGTCTTGTGTAGGGCCGCCTGGGGTCTTATACGTCATGTGAAGTCTAGGGTGTACTTTGGGTCGTGACAATTTTGGGAGTAGTATTGAGCACCAATTTGGGATAAGGGTTAAAATAGTTGAAACTCGATAATATACGTCGCAAGAGTAGATAGGATCGTACCGCAAGATGGGTGAATCCTCACCTGCCTCTAGAATGCTTTTGAGTGGATCTATCAATTTAGTTCTATTCTATACTCTTGCAAGTATAGGGTGGATTTGGAAACTTGGGTAAGACGTTGTATCATCACAAGACTCATCGTCATGGTGGTCGGTTAAAGAAACTCTCCAGTAAGTAAGGTGTGTGTATATATATATATATAGAGAGAGAGAGAGTTCAGTATTAACTATTATTGCATCCTTACAGAAATAGTTCAAAAGATTTTCATAATGATTCATGTTATATTTCAGTAGAGTTACTTTCAATCTTTTAGTTCAGTTATTTGTTTTATTCAGCCCTATTATATACTCATACATTTAATGTATTGATGTCACATCATCAATAAGAGTTTTGTTGAGATCACATCTTCTTCTCATCATCTTTTAGTGGGGCCTCTTTGCTTTTAGAGGACTCCAGTTTTATGATTTGTTATTAGTTGAATTTTGAGGATTTGTGTAGACACAAATATTTTTACAATATAGACTTCATAGATAGAAAGTCTTGGTTCATATTTCAGTATATATTTTTATATTTTTTATTTAAAATTTCATGTTCAATACTCAGTGTTTTTAGATAGCTTCGAGATTTAATAAACTACTTTCCAAAAATTCTTCAATTTTGAAGTATGTGTAATCTTCAGTTAGTCTTCTACTTAGTTGTCAGTCATGATAAGGGTTCTCTTGGGGACAAGCAATGATTCTCATGTGTTGGCTATTTCCAGGGTGTAGGCTCGGGGCGTGAAAAATATCCTTCACCACTACCTGAAAGGTATGTCTAATTGATAAGTTGTATAATCTTCTCCAATAGACTTGAGAAGACCTAATGAATGAAATCTCTCGCAGAAGCTAGTCAAGAATTTGTGGGCATCTTCCCCAGCAGCCCCTGAAAACCTCAGAATATCTATTCTCAAGAACCTACGAAACATCTTCTACTCATCTACTGTCATGGAGACCGTAACTATTGCAGGTTGATATATCGCAGGTGTTGATGGTACCTTGATATGAGAAACCACAACAGTAGGCTGCATCTATAAGTCTGGAATGGCTGGCACTAGGATCTCTGCATGCAACCAAGTGCTGCTAGATGTTGGGTAATGGTCATTTGAAGTCTTGATACAACTGCTAGCCCTGGTGGCATGTAATGACCCTTTCAAAAGGATTCTACCACCTAAGACGAAATCTAATATAATACTTGTGACATTTAAAAGAGATTAACGTAGGGCATATTAATTATAATATAGTAGAGGAATTAGGTTCACAAAGAAAAATAGTTAAGGACGTGAAGCCTGCCTATTTAATCATTTATTTGATGTCAAATTTAAACAACCTACAATTTTAATTTATGGTGGAAGAACGCTTCCAAAATAATTTAAGAAAATAACTTACGAGATTTCATGCATATATTATACTTACTCTTACAAATGACAAAAATATTTATTACCAACTTTCGACTACCAAAATAAGCTGGTTCATGCACATTCAAAACAAATAGTAAATTTAGTATATTACGAGATTTGGGTTTACACACCCAAAACAACAAATCATGTCATCATACTTATATTACAACATATGGTATCATGATCAAATAAGCCTTAAAAATTACATATCAGTATAAAAAACATGGATCATATTCAAGTCCCAAAATTTCTACAAAATATTGATGCCTATATTCAAATGTGATCATCCTTAAATCTCTCAAAAACTCCCTCTCCAATGGTCATCTTAATTTATCCTATCGATCATTCCCTACGATAGAAACAACTATGACTAAGCAAAAAGCTTACGATGTACAAACTATAGGTTTGGAGCCCTAAGACTCACCAAGTTATCTTTCTCAAGAGTATCAAGTTCGATATTTGAATATCCAACTATCAAGTATGCTCATAGCACCATTTCCCAAGTGATCCAATAAAATGGATCGCCCAATATATACATCATGTCTTCACACCCAACATAATCAAGTATCAAGAAAGACTGAAGCCCTATATCAAGAAAGTTCAAATCCCAATAATTAAGAGAAACAAGAACCATATTAAAAATGGCATTCTAGTTCGTACTTTAAATGGACAACTTTCATATTTAAGGCAAACCAAAAATCTAGAGTCAAGATGGAAAAATATCTGAATCAAGAGGCATGCCAATAGCAACAAAGTCACATCTACAAGAAGTACAAATTCCCAACAAGAGTGTCAGGTGATCAACCAATCCGTACAAGTGGGCGAGTTACACAACTGTCTTGAAAGTCCCAAAGAATACCAATACGACAATACAAAGTAACAAGAAGTAATCAAAATACCAAGTTAATCCTTCAAATATACCAGAAGGTAACGAGAGTACAAGTACAAGTTTATACACAAACCTCAATTTTTTAGTATAGAAACCATCCAACACAACTTCAAGAGTTCAAACCGTAGACCAACCAACCTATCAAGGTTGTCAATTTGTACACGAGCATATACAACCTTAAAAATAAAATTAAATAACTTCTTTAATTTTTAGTAGCTCAATAAAGTTGACTTAAAATAGGATTATCGTCACAAATAAGCCTAGCCTGTACAAATACGACTTTGCTCCCAAAACAGTAATTTTGGTACCTCATATCGAAACTTAATTTTGAAAAATAAAAAGGAAAAACTGGACTTTATGTCCTTCATGAGAGATATAGGTATATCTCTTAACGTTTCAAATAAGAAAGAATCACCACAAAATAAATTTTGTACAAAACAATATAATAAACACACTAACAGTTCAACATACAAGATTTCTAATTCAAAAATCTGGACAAAACATATCCTATGTTGCGTCCCATATTTCGAATCCATAAGTGTTAAATTAGAGTTTTACATAGGCATAATAGTTGTAGATATATGAAATATATTTCCACATCATATTTAATCACTGTAAACAGAGTTTGAAATAATGAGGTATTCTTGAAATACTAAACACTACCCAATTCAAAAATATATTTCATTACTTACCAAAAGGAAGGGTGTGTCTCGAATTCTCTTGTGATTTTGAATAATAATCTAGTTAGATAAAGTGCTCAAGGTTCTTATAATTACGGAAATTGAATTTCTGTAGGGGAGGTGTGTTATGGTACAAAAGTGATGTTTATCACTTAATACAACTGGAGCAAAAAGGTGGCTGCCCAAAACAAAAAGTTAACTGCCCAAAATGCATACATATATACCGATATGTATATACCTCACTCCCCTTTCAAGTTATATGTAATTTTAATTAGTATATTACGTAAATACCCTAATATAATCCCCTAAATTACAATCACAATTTATGTTAAGCTAATTTTGAAATATTGCAAAAATTCCAAGTTCCTAAAATGAGAATAAAAAATACTGTAGTAATTAAGAAATGATGTATCAACATGCGAATCTTGGTTTTTTTTATTTAGGGGGTGTTACCACTCACACCCCATTTAAGAAATTTCATCTTGAAATTTACTTTACACTAGTCCTAAAACAAGTGTGGATACTGGGTCCTTATGTCTTCTTCTCTCTCCTTGGTAGCTTTTTTTCCTGAACTGTTCCTCCAAAGTATCTTTACTAAAGGGATTCTCTTGTTTATAAGTTGATTTACTTCTCGAGCTTGAATTCGGATAGGTTCTTCATTATACGTCAAGCCAGGATTAACTTCAATACATTCAACTGGAAGAACATGAGATGGATCAAAACAATATTTTCTAAAAACATGGAAGACATTGTGGATCTTGTCTAACTCAGGTGGCAAAAATATTTTTTATGCAACTGGTCCAACTCTTCCAAGTATCTCATAAGGACTAATAAATTAGGGACTAAGTTTTCCTTTTTGACCAAATCTCATAATATTTTTCCATGGAGACACCTTTAAGAATACTTTATCTCCAACTTGATATTCAATATCACGCCTTTTAAGATCAGCGTAAGACTTTTGTCTATCCGAAGAAATCTTTAGACGATCCTTGATAATTTCACCTTGTCTTCTGTTTGTTGCAAAATTTCAGGACGAATAAGATTTCTTTCAACTGCTTCACTCCAACAAAGAGGGGTCAGCATTTTCTTCCTTATAAGACTTAATAGGGAGGCATTCCAATACTCGATTGGCAGCTATTATTGTAAGCAAATTCTATCAAAGAAAAGTGTTTGTCCCAACTACCCTCAAACTCCATAATGCAAGCTTGAAGCATATCCTCCAAAATTCGTATCACTCTTTCCGACTGACCGTCTGTCTAAGGACGGAATAAAGTGCTAAATTTGAACATAATACCCAAGGCTTACTTCAAGCTACCCCAAAATCTAGAAGTAAACCTTGGGTCTATGTCAGATACAATAGACATAGGGATCCCATATAATTTACAAAATCATTAATGTACAATTCGGCTAAACATTCAAGTGAGTAATCAATCCTGATTGCTAAGAAGTGAGCACTCTTGATTATCCTATCCATCATCAACCATATTGAATTATGATTTCTTTGAGTGCGAAGAAGTCTAGAAACAAACTCCATAGTTATTCTCTCCCATTTCATTTCTGACATCGACTAGGGCTGTAGTAAACCAACTGGGACTTGATTTTCTACCTTTACTTGTTGACAAACCAAACATTTTGAAATTAACTCCGCAATGTCTCTGTACATACCTTTCAACCAATAATGTTGTTTGATGGTCTTGTACGTCTTTGTACCTCCAGGATGCATTCCATATGGTGAAGTATGTGCTTCATTCAATATGTCTGTCCTCACTTTATCATCATTAGGGATGCATAACCTATTTTGATAAAATAAGACACCATCCTCTTTTAAAGTAAAATAAAGTTTTCCCCATTTTGAACTTCTTTGGTCTATTTAACATGTTTCTCATCAAACTTTTGTGCTTCTGTTGAGGTGACCTGTTAACACTACCAGCCTTAGAATCATCTAACATTCCCCTTTTGGATGGACCTCCGAAATCTGATCTAGGCTTTCAGAATTTGCTTTCATTTCTATTAGCTTCTTCTTTATCAAGTCGTTCCTAAGTTAAAGTAGAAGCAAATAATTTACAAAAATTCTCTAGTTGCAGGATCGCCACATTCTTTCTCATGGAATCATTCAATCCATTTTTAAATCTCCTGCACTTTTCTTTTTCTCTGTAATAATACCTCCCCATAACGAGAGAGTCTTCGAACTTCTGTTCATACTCAGCAATAGACATTCCTCATTGCCTTAAATTCAAAAACTCCTTTTTCTTTGCATCACAAGAAGCAGGTGGGATACACTTCATATGAAATTCCTAAAGAAAATCATCTCAAGTAAGAACCGAAGGTTTTACCGTGGCATTCGGAACACTTGCCTACCAATCATATGAATCATTTATTAATTGTGAGATAGAATACCTAAATTTGACAACATCTGAACACTCCAGCTTTTCCAACACCCGTTGCAGCCACTATTCAACATCAGTGGGATCAACGGTTTCTTCGAACTCCACTCCACCAATTTTCCTCATTTTTAAAAGTTAATCTCTTTGGGATCATGCATCGATTCATCCATGTGGTGGAAAAATTCAACCATTTGTTGGAAAAGAGGATTCATGGCCTAAGTACTACAACTCACGTGAGGATATGGACCAACTCTTACCCCTAAATATTTTCCCACATCAGATCCACTAGTGTGGGGAACATATTGATCCGAGAGATGTTCTCCAACCATTTCCAGTGCATGAGGTTGGGAAATAGAGTTACTCGAACCTTCTGATACGCTCAAATTAAACCTTCCTAAAGAAGTATAAACATTTGTTATCAAGTAAAGAACCCAACTTGGAGGTTGAGGTCGATCCCATGAGTAATATGGTTTAGGTTTAAACTTAACTTACCATTATATTCGTTTAGTCAACGTACTTCCGAAACAAGTATTTAAAGGGGGGGGGGATTTGTGAACCAAATTCAGGAAATATGTGAGTAATCAGTGAGAAAGATTCAAGATTCAAACTTTAGTTGTTATCAGGATGAGAGAGAAACTAGGGTGTACGTGTTCCCCATAAGCTCATAACGTAGTACACCTAGTAATAGTAATCCTTCCTTGTGTTTTACATGCAAAGTGATAAGTTAGGTATTTGTAATTCATTGGTCTGGCTACTAGAGAATCTCATCCCGCACATTGGTCCGGCTACTGTGTATAATTTACTAACCCCTACCTTTACCTCATATTAGACATCACATTAATGTATAACTTAGTTTTCACCCTTGCACCAATTGGCATTAGACTATTAGATAGTATCACAGAAAATCTATATTGATAATTCTTTTCTTATTAACTACCTCCTTAGTCCGGGAAGTAGCAACAAGGTGAGTTCTAACGTTTGCAACCTCTAAAAAACTTCTAAAGGAAAGAATTATCAATGCATGCAATAATACTATTCAAGAATTACTTAGTTTCTATTTATACTTTGTTAATCGCTCATGGTTCCCACAACCCTAGTTGTGGATTTAGTTAACCATAGTAGCAAGAACCCAATTCATATTTTTAGATGAAGAAATCATGAACTTAGGAAATGAGAAGAATAAACCCAGAATCTCAACTTGAATTTCAAAGCCAATATCTTCAAAACGAACTTAGGAAATCAAGAATTGCTAAAGTTGCAAGTTAATCTCCCAAGACAAAAACCACAACTAAAATAATAAAATCTAACCCCCAAAAAAAAGGTTTACATGCCCTATATATATAAAAACACGTCCTAACTAAAAAGGAAACAAAATAAGGAAATAAAGTTTATGGACGCGGTTGTATATGACGACATTGACCGACGGACCGTGGACTTACCAACGGTCCATAGGTCCCTTCTGTGGTTTGGGACTTAGGGAATTTTTTAGAAGCTTGAAACTCCAATCTCTTAGTAATGGATGACGACTCAATAGTACGGACCGTGACTCGATCCATGGTCCGTAGATCCTCCTCCGTGGTTTCATACTTAGAGTTTCAAAATCAGGTACTGCAACCCAGGCTCTGAATCATTTGATGGAGCTGCACGATTTCCCGTAGGTCAACCTACGGTCCGTAGTTTCTAGTCATGGTTCCACACTTGGTCGAGAATTCCCCGATTTTTCCTTCAAGCTTTGCCTGTCCATCTACGTTCACCATCTACGGAATGTGACTGGACCTGCGTTTCGTAGATGCCATTTTTTTGCACAATTCTTCAGCTGTGTTTCGATACTTCCACGTCCGAACTTATTTCCTGCAAACATGATAAAAAGAGATTAATACCAATACAAAATGGCCCTAGACACACACAACTCTTAAGTGAAATTTATTAAAAATACCGTAAAATCACAGTATAGCAACACCCGTAACTTAAATTCGTTGGTTGTCCTCAACCGACGCTCTAAGACTCTAAAAGACACTTGTATAGAAGCAGACATTCAAGCACAAGCAATCATATGAATTTCTATCCCGACTCACTTTTTGAGTGCAAATCTTTTCTCATAAACTCAATAAACTAACTCATGCGGATCAAAATATGACAAAGATCGACTAATCAACACACAACATACATTGTTTTGCTATCACCAAGATCCAACTTTCAGAGAATGTAACTAGTGCCCTTACTTCAAATGAAATCCCTTTTTCACAAAAAGAATATGATTTTGAGCACAAGTATTCATTCAACACTCACGCTCAGAAGTAATTTCAAGTACAGTTAGTGCTCAATACCATAAGCTTGCCTCTATTTTCACTTCTTAGACTCTCCAAAAAAGTTGGTACGATCACTATAGGACTTTTCTTAGCTTGTAACATAGGGTGTGGTACATTTAGGTACTTTCTAGTGACTTTCTTCCCTCCTTGACATTACATTGGCTATTTACCTCTTCCTTGACCTATTTTTTTTGCAACATCTCATCTCACTTTCTTTCCCTTAACTCTTTTCAACCAAGGATATGACTTTTGAGTTTTTGACTCTTATTTCTCAGTTTCTTCTCTTTCGTTCACTTTCTTTTTCTTTTATTTCTTTCAACACTTTTCTTTTGCTTCTTTTGCATAAAGTCACATCCTCTTTCATACTTTTTATCTTTACAACACTAAATTCTTTCCATACCCTTTTTTCATTTGGTTTCCTTTTTCATAGCCACCCTCAACTTATGCATTTTCCATTAGTTGAGGTGAACAATGTCCGATGTCGGACCAAGGCCAAGATCAAGGAAACTTTTGGGCTTACAGACACTCAACTTAGGCTTTTGGCCTAAGTAAATATGCACATGTCGAAATAGGGACCGAGGCCAAGACAATGTTTTTAAGGGAAGGTGAGTTAGGTGAATCAAAAGAATTCGTCAATTTTAGGCTCAAATATTTGAATCAAAAGGGAATATTGCTACCATTTGGTTAGATCATTTTAGGCTTAAGTTGAGTAATTTGAACAATGGCCTATGATCACTTCCTAACTTCTAGCTTAGATTATCCTAGAAGGACCAACGGGGCAAGTTTTAGATTGGCACAAAATAGTCTGAATAATCAACCATTCTCACTCTTGGCACATAGTTTCATTATCAGATTACCCGGCCAATCCAAGTTTTATCTTAAGTCATGAGATCAAGTTGGGTCTTTATTATTTAATACTCAGAGCCAACACATTCAACTCATTCTAGCCTACATATTTTAGCACATATCAAAATTTTTGGAGGGGTATCATTTTCCATTCTTAACTATGCCATCATGCTTCATTCTTTCTTATGCTTCTACACATACAATCCTAACACATGTCCGTTCAACAGAAATTAAAACAGTCTCTTGGGGGAAAATAACACATTCTAGAAAACCCCAAGACAGGATTATGAGTTGGGTTACTCAGACTTCACCCTATCACTCACAATCTATTTACCCCACCGACAACAAAATAGAGTGCATTTGTCCCCAATGAACAAAAATTAAGAGTAAAAGATCGGGTGAAGCAAACCAATGGCGCATAGCGCCGAAGACCTATCAACAAACGAGTGGGTCTAGTTTCCCGGAGCCAGCTGGAACAACACTTGAGTCACCTTCAGTAGTGCCCACATCATCTATCACATCACCCTCAGTGGTGCTATCAATCAATCTTACGCAAACTGCTAAATTTGAACATAGTACCCAATGCTTACTTCAAGATTACTCAAAATCTAGAAGTAAACGTTGGGTGTATGTCAGATACAATAGATATAGGGATCCCATACAACTTACAAAATCATTAATGTACAATTCGGCTAAACACTCAAGTGTGTAATCAATCCTGATTGCTAAGAAGTGAGCACTCTTGGTTAGCCTATCCCCCATCACCCATATTGAATTAGGATTTCTTTGAGTGCGACGAAGTCCAGAAGCAAGCTCCGTAGTTATTCTCTCCCATTTCATTTCTGACATCGACTAGGGCTGTAGTAAACCAACTAGGACCTGATTTTCTACCTTTACTTGTTGACAAACCAAACATTTTGAAATTAACTCTGCAATTTTTCTCTTCATACCTTTCAACCAATAATGTTGTTTGACGGTCTTCTACATCTTTGTACCTCCAGGATACATTACATATGGTGAAGTATGTGCTACATTCAATATGTCTGTCCTAACTTTATCATCATTAGAGATGCATAAACCATTTTGATAAAATAAAACACAATCATCTTTCAAAGTAAAATCAAGGTTTCCCCATTTTGAACTTCTTTGGTCTATTTAACATGTTTCTCATCAAACTTTTGTGCTTCTGTTGGGGTGACCTGTTAACACTACCAGCCTTAGAATCATCAAACATTCCCCTTTTGGATGGACCTCCAAAATTTGATCTAGGCTTCCAGAATTTGCTTTCATTTGTATTAGCTTCTTCTTTATAAAGTCGTTCCTAAGTTTAAGCAGAAGAAAATAATTTACAAAAATTCTGTAGGTGCAGGATCGCCACATTCTTTCTAATGGAATCATTCAAACCATTTTTAAATCTCCTGCACTTTTATTTTTCTCTGTAATAATACCTCCCCATAACTAGAGAGTCTTCAAACTTCTGTTCATACTCAGCAATAGACATGCCTCATTGCCTTATATTCAAAAAGTCCTTTTTGTTTGCGTCATAATAAGCATGTGGGATACACTTCATATGAAATTCCTTAAGAAAACCGAAGGTTTTACCTTGGCATTCGGAACACTTGCCTACCAATCATATGAATCATTTATTAATTGTGAGATAGCATACCTAAATTTGACAACATCTGAACACTCCAGCTTTTCCAACACCCGTTGCAGCCACTATTCAACCTCAGCGGGATCAACAGTTTCTTCAAACTCCACTCCACCAATTTTCCTCATTTTTTAAAAGTTTATCTCTTTGGGATCATGCATCGATTCATCCATGTGGTGTAAAGATTCAACAATTTGTTGGAAAAGAGGATTCATGGCCGAAGTACTACAACTCACGTGAGGATATGGACTAACTCTTACTCCTAGATATTTTCCCACTTCAGATCCACTAGTGTGAGGAACATATTGATCCGCGAGATGTTCTCCAACCACTTCCAGTGCATGAGGTTGGGAAATAGAGTTACTCGAACCTTCTGATACGCTCAAATTAAACCTTCCTAAAGAAGTATAAACGGTTGTTATCAAGTAAAGAACCCAACTTGGATGTTGCGGTCGATCCCATGAGTAATATGGTTTAGGCTTAAACTTAACTTACCATTATATTCGTTTAGTCAACGTACTTCCGAAACATGTATTTAAAGGGGGGGGGATTTTTGAACCAAATTCAGGAAATATGTGAGTAATCAGTGAGGAAGATTCAAGATTCAAACTTTAGTTGTTATCAAGATGAGAGAGAAACTAGGGTGTACGTGTTCCCCAAAAGCTTATAACGCAGTACACCTAGTAATAGTAATCCTTCCTTGTGTTTTACATGCAAAGTGATAAGTTAGGTATCTCTAATTCCTTGGTCCGGAAACTAGAGAATCTCACTCCGCACTTTGGTCCGGCTACTGTGTATAATTTACTAACCCCTACCTTTACCTCATATTAGACATCACATCAATGTATAATTTAGTATTCACCCTCGCACCAATTGACATTAGACTATTAGATAGTATCACACACAATGTATATTGATAATTCTTTTCTTATTAACTACCTCCTTGGTCCGGCAAGTAGCAACAAGGTGAGTTCTAACGTTTGCAACCGCTAAAAAGACTTCTAAATGAAAGAATTATCAATGCATGCAATAATACTATTCAAGAATTACTTATTTACTGTTTATACTTTGTTAATCGCTCATGGTTCCCACAACCCTAGTTGTGGATTTATTTAACCATAGTAGCAAGAACACAATTCATATTTTTAGATGAAGAAATCATGAACTTAGGAAATGAGAAGAAAAAACCCAGAATCTCAACTTGAATTTCGAAGCCAATATCTTCAAAATGAACTTAAGAAATCAAGAATTGCTAAAGTTGCAAGTTAATCACCCAAGACAAAAACTAGAACTAAAATAATAAAGTCTAACCCCCAAAACCAAGGTTTACATGCCCTATATATAGAAAAACACGTCCTAACTAAAAAGGAAACAAAATAAGGAAATAAAGTTTGTGGAAGCGGTTGTAGTTGACGACACTGACCTACGGATTGTGGACTTACCTACGGTCCATAGGTCCCTTTTGTGGTTTGGGACTTAGGTAATTTTTTAGAAGCTTGAAACTCCAATCTCTTAGTGATGGATGACGACTCAAAAGTATGGACCGTGACTCGATCCATGGTCTGTAGATCCTCCTCCGTGGTTTCATACTTAGACTTTTGAAATCAGGTACTGCAACCCCATTTTGTGAACCATTTGATGGAGCTGCAGGATTGCCCGTAGATCAACATACGGTCCGTAGTTCCTAGTCGTGGTTCCACACTTGGTCGAGAATTCCCCGATTTTTCCTTCAAGCTTTGCCTGTCCATCTACGTTCACCATCTACGGAATGTGACGGGACCTGCGTTTCGTAGGTCACTTCCGTATATGCCCTTTTATGCACAATTCTTCACCTGTATTTCGATACTTCCATGTCCGAACTTATTTCCTGCAAACATGATAAAAAGTCATTAATACCAATACAAAATGTCCCTAGACACACACAACTCTTAAGTGAAATGTATTAAAAATACCATAATCTCACGGTATAGAAACACCCTCAACTTAAATTTGTTGGTTGTCCTCAAGCGACGTACTAAGACTCTAAAAGACACTTGTATAGAAGCAGACATTCAAGCACAAGAAATCATATGGCTTTCTATCCCGACTCTCTTTTTGATTGCAAATCTTTTCTCATAAACTCAATAAACTAACTCATGCGGATCAAAATATGACAAAGATCGACCAATCAACACACAACATACATTGTTTTGCTATCACCAAGGTACCAACTTTCAGAGAATGTAACTAGTGCCCTTACTTCAAATGAAATCCCTTTTTCACACAATGAATATGATTTTGAGCACAAGGATTCATTCAACACTCACGCTCAGAAGTAATTTCAAGTACAGTTAGTGCTCAATACCATAATATTGCCCCTGTTTTCACTTCTTAGACTCTCCAAAAAAGTTGCTACGATCACTATAGGACTTTTCTTAGCTTGTAACGTACGGTGTGGAACATTTAGGTACTTTTTAGTGACTTTGTTCCCTCCTTGACATTACATTGGCTATTTACCTCTTCCTTGACCTATTTTTTTGCAATATCTCATATCACTTTCTTTCCCTTAACTCTTTTCAACCAAGGATATGACTTTTGACTTTTTGACTCTTATTTCTCACTTTCTTCTCTTTCGTTCACTTTATTTTTCTTTTATTTCTATCAACACTTTTCTTTTGCTTCTTTTGCATAAAGTCACATCCTCTTTCATAGTTTTTCTCTTACAACACTAAACTCTTTTCATACCCTTTTTTCATTTGGTTTCCTTTTTCATAGCCAGCCTCAACTTATGCATTTTGCATTAGTTGAGGTGAACAATGTCCGATGTCGGTCCAGGGCCAGATCAAGAAGACTTTTAGGCTTACAGACCCTCAACTTAGGCTTTTTGCCTAAGTAAAGATGCACATTTCCAAGCAGCTACCGGGGCCAAGACCATGTTTTTAAGGAAAGGTGAGTTAGGTGAATCAAAAGAATTGGTCAATTTTAGGCTCAAATATTTGAATCAAAAGGGAATAATGCTACCATTTGGTTAGATAATTTTAGGTTTAAGTGGACTAATTTGAACAATGGCCTATGATCACTTCCTAACTTCTAGCTTAGATTATCCTAGCAGGACCAACGGGGCAAGTTCTAGATTGGCACAAAACTATCTGAATAATCAACCATTCTCCCTCTTTGCACATAGTTTCATTATCAGATTATAAGATTACTCGGCCATTTCAAGTTTTAGCTTAAGTCGTGAGATGAAGTTGGTTCTTTATCATTTAATACTCAGAGCCAACACATTCAACTCATTCTAGCCTACATATTTTAGCACATATCACAAATTTTGGAGGGGTATCATTTTTCATTCTTAACTATGCCATCATGCTTCATTCTTTCTTATGCTTCTACACATACAATCCTAACACATGTCGGTTCAACAGAAATTAAAATAGTCTGTTGGTTGAAAAGAACACAGGATAGAAAACCCCAAGAGAGGATTATGAGTTGGGTTACTCAGACTTCACCCTATCACTCACAATCTTTTTACCCCACCCACAACAACATATAGTGCATTTGTATCCAATGCACAAAAATTAATAGTAAAAGATCGGGTGAAGCAAACTTGTGGCGCATAGCGCCGAAGACCTATCAACAAACGGGTGGGTCTAGTTTCCCGAAGCCAGTTCGAACAACACTTGGGTCACGCTTAGTAGGGCCCACATCATCTATCACAGCACCCTCAGTTGTGCTATCAATCACTCTAACCCAAAGTTCTAAAATTGAACATAGTACCCAAGGCTTAGTTCAAGCTTCCCCAAAATCTAGAAGTAAACCTTGGGTCTATGTCAGATACAATAGACATACGGATCCCATACAACTTACAAAATCATCAATGTACAATTCGGCTAAACACTCAAGTGAGTAATCAATCCTGATTGCTAAGAAGTGAGCACTCTTGATTAGCCTATCCACCATCACCCATATTGAATTATGATTTCTTTGAGTGCGAGGAAGTCCAGAAACAATCTCCGTAGTTATTATCTCCCATTTCAGTTCTGACAATAACTAGGGTTGTAGTAAGCCAACTGGGACCTGATTTTTTATCTTTACTTGTTCACAAACCAAACAATTTGAAATTAACTCTACAATGTCTCTCTTCATACCTTTCAACCAATAATGTTCTTTGATGGTCTTGTACATCTTTGTACCTCTAGGATGCATTCCATATGGTGAAGTATGTGCTTCATTCAATATGTCTCTCCTCACTTTATCATAATTAGGGATGCATAACCTATCGTGATAAAATAAGACACCATCCTCTTTTAAAGTAAAATCAAGTTTTCCCCATTTTGAACTTCTTTGGTCTATTTAACATGTTTCTCACCAAACTTTTGTGCTTCTGTTGAGGTGACCTGTTAACACTACTAGCCTTAGAATCATCAAACATTCCCCTTTTGGATGGACCTCCGAAATCTGATCTAGGCTTTCATAATTTGCTTTCATTTTGATTAGCTTCTTATTTATCAAGTCGTTCCTAAGTTAAAGCAGAAGCAAATAATTTTAAAAAATTCTATAGTAGCAGGATCGCCACATTCTTTCTAATGGAATCATTCAAACCATTTTTAAATATCCTGCACTTTTCTTTTTCTCTTTAATAATACCTCCCCATAACGAGAGAGTCTTCGAAACTTCTGTTGATACTCACCAATAGACATGCCTCATTGCCTTAAATTCAAAAAGTCCTTTTTTTTGCATCACAATAAGCAGGTGGGATACACTTCATATGAAATTCCATAAGAAAATCATCTCAACTAAGAACCGAAGGTTTTACCTTGGCATTCGGAACACTTACCTACCAATCGTATGAATCCTTTTTTAATTGAGAGATAGCATACTTAAATTTTACAACATCTGAACACTCCAACTTATCAAACACCCGCTCCAGCCACTATTCAGCATCAGTGGGATCAACAGTTCCTTCAAACTCCACTCCACCAATTTTCCTCATTTTTTCAAAGTTAATCTCTGTGGGATCATGCATCGATTCATCCATGTGGTGGAAAAATTCAGCCATTTGTTGGAAAGGAGGATTCATGGCCTGAGTACTACAATTCACGTGAGGATATGGACCAACTCTTACTCCTAAATATTTTCCCACTTCAGATACACTAGTGTGAGGAACATATTGATCCGATAGATGTTCTCCAACCAGTTCCAGTGCATGAATTGGGAAATAGAGTTACTTGAACCTTCTGATACGCTCAAATTACATTTTCCTAAAGAAGTATAAACAATTGTTGTCAATTAAAGAACCCAACTTGGATGTTGGGGTCGATCCCATAAGTAGTATGGTTTAGGTTTAAACTTAACTTACCATTATATTCGTTTAGTTAACGTACTTCCAAAATAAGTAATTAAAAGGGGGGAGGCATTTGTGAAACAAATTCAGGAAATATGTGAGTAATCAGTGAGCAAGATTCAAGATTCAAACTTTAGCTGTTATCAAGATGAGAGAGAAACTAGGGTGTACGTTTTCCCCATAAGCTCATAACGCAGTAAACCTAGTAATAGTAATCCTTCCTTGTGTTTTACATGCAAATTGATAAGTTATGTATCTCTAATTCCTTGGTCCGGTAACTAGGGAATCTCACCCCGCACTTTGGTCCGGCTACTATATATAATTTACTAACCCCTACCTTTACCTCATATTAGACATCATATCAATGTATGGCTTAGTTTTCACCCTCGCACCAATTGACATTAGACTATTAGATAGTATCACACTAAATCTATATTGCTAATTCTTTTCTTATTAACTACCTCCTTGGTCTGGAAAGTAGCAACAAGGTGAGTTCTAACGTTTGCAACTGATAAAAAGACTTCTAAACGAAAGAATTATCAATGCATGCAATAATACTATTCAACAATTACTTAGTTACTATTTATACTTTGTTAATCGCTCATGGTTCCCATAACCCTAGTTGTGGATTTAGTTACCCATAGTAGCAAGAACACAATTCATATTTTTAGATGAAGAAATCATGAACTTAGTAACTGAGAAGAATAAACCCTGAATCTCAACTTGAATTTCAAAGACAATATCTTCAAAACGAACTTAGGAAATCAAGAATGGATAATGTTGCAAGTAAATCTCCCAAAACAAAAACTACAACTAACATAATAAAGTCTAACCCCAAAAAACAAGGTGTACATGCCCTATATATAGAAAAACATGTCCTAACTAGAAAGGAAATGAAATAAGGAAATAAAGTTTCTGGACGCGGTTGTAGTTGACGACACTAGACTGCGGACCGTGGACTTACCTACGGTCCATAGGTCCCTTCTGTGGTTTGGGACTTAGGGAATTTTTTAGAAGATTGAAACTCCAATCTCTTAGTAATGGATGACGACTCAACAGTACGGACCGTGACTCGATCCACGGTCCATAGATCCTCCTCCGTGGTTTCATATTTAGACTTTTGAAATCAGGTACTGTAACCTCCTTCTCTGAACCATTTCATGGAGCTGTAGGATTGCCCGTAGGTCAACCTACAATCTCTAGTTTCTATTCGTGGTTCCACACTTGGTCGAGAATTCCCCAATTTTTCCTTCAACCATTGCCTGTCCATCTACGTTCACCATCTACAGAATGTGACTAGACCTGCGTTCCGTAGGTCACTTCCATAGATGCCCTTTTTTGCACAATTCTTCAGCTGTGTTTCGATACTTCCACGTCCGAACTTATTTCCTGCAAACATGATAAAAAAACATTAATACCAATACAAATTGTCCCTAGACACACACAACTCTTAAGTAAAACGTATTAAAAATACCGTAAACTCGCGATATATCAACAGCCTCAACTTAAATTTGTTGGTTGTCCTCAAGCAACGCACTAATACTCTAAAAGACACTTGTATAGAAGCTAACATTCAAGCACAAGCAATCATATGGCTTTCTATCCCGACTCTCTTTTTGAGTGCAAATCTTTTCTATAAAACTTAATAAACTAACTCATGCAGATCAAAATATGACAAAGATTGACCAATCAACACACAACATACATTGTTTTGCTATAACCAAGGTACCACCTTTCAGAATATGTAACTAGTGCCCTTACTTCAAATGAAATCCCTTTTTCACACAATGAATATGATTTTGAGCACAAGGATTCATTCAACACTCACGCTCAGATGTAATTTCAAGTACAGTTAGTGCTCAATACCATAAGCTTGCCCCTATTTTTACTTCTTAGACTCTCCAAACAAGTTGCTAGGATTACTATAGGACTTTTCTTAGCTTGTAATGTAGGCTCAGGGTCAGGTGTGGTACATTTAGGTACTTTTTAGTGACTTTGTTCCCTCCTTGACATTACATTGGCTATTTACATCTTTCTTGACCTATTATTTTTGCAACATCTCGTCTCACTTTCTTTCCCTTAACTCTTTTCAACCAAGGATATGACTTTTGACTTTTTGACTCTTATTTCTCACTTTCTTTTTCTTTTATTTCTTTCAACACTTTTCTTTTGCTTCTTTTGCATAAAGTCACATCCTCTTGTATACTTTTTCTCTTTACAACACTAAACTCTTTCAATACCTTTTTTTCATTTGGTTTCCTTTTTCATAGCCACCCTCAACTTATGCATTTTTCATTAGTTGAGGTGAACAATGTCCGATGTCGGACCAAGGCCAAGATCAAGGAAACTTTTGGGCTTACAAACCCTCAGCTTAGGCTTTTGGCCTAAGTAAAGATGCACATGTCCAAGGAGGGACCGGGGCCAAGACAATGTTATTCAGGGAAGGTGAGTTAGGTGAATCAAAAGAATTGGTCAATTTTAGGCTCAAATATTTGGATCAAAAGGGAATATTGCTACCATTTGGTTAGATCATTTTAGGCTTAAGTGGACTAATTTGAACAATGGCCTATGATCACTTCCTAACTTCTAGCTTAGATTATCCTAGCAGGACCAACAGGGCAAGTTCTAGATTGGCACAAAACTGTCTGAATAATCAACCATTCTCACTCTTGGCACATAGTTTCATTATCAGATTATCAGATTACTCGGCCAGTTCAAGTTTTAGCTTAAGTCATGAGATGAAGTTGGTTCTTTATCATGTAATACTCAGAGCCAACACATTCAACTTATTCTAGCCTACATATTTAGCACATATCACAAATTTTAGAGAGGTATCATTTTTCATTCTTAACTATGCCATCATGCTTCATTCTTTCTTATGCTTCTACACATACAATGCTAACACATGTCGGTTCAACATAAATTAAAGCAGTCTCTTAGGGGAAAAGAACACATGCTAGAAATCACCAAGAGAGGATTATGAATTGGGTTACTCAGACTTCACCCTATCCCTAACAATCCGTTTACCCCACCCACAACAAAATAAAGTGCATTTGTCTCCAATGCACAAAAATTAAGAGTAAAAGATCGGGTGAAGCAAATTTGTGGTGCATAGCGCCGATGACCTATCAACAAACGGGTGGGTCTAGTTTCCCGGAGCCAATTGGAACAACACTTTGGTCACCCTCGGTAGTGCCCACATCATCTATCACAACACCCTCAGTGATGCTATCAATCACTCTTACCGTACCATTAGTGGTGCTCACATAATCTTGCACAGTGGTAACCGCCTCTAGAGTGGGCACAAAACTCGATGCATCAACAGTACTCTCGCGAACCCTCTGTTGGCGCAAATCCTCATATACTATGGAAGCTCTCTTCGCCTAGTCATTCTACTGGCGCTCCCTCTTCTTTTCTCTTTTATCTTCAGTAGCATCAGAGGTGTGGCTATATCGGTTACTCTTTCCTCGGGAATGGTTTGACTCGGGCTGCATCATATCCTCTCCGAATAGAACATCTAGCATTGTATCATCAGCCAAAGTGCAGGAGGTGCAGACTCTGGCTTTTCTGTGGGTGGGGTAATGACGGAATCAAGGTCGGCCTGGAGACTGTCTAACTTGGTCCGAATAGAAGAGAGATCAGTGGAGGGGGCTGGTCATGTGAGGTTTCTCAACTCGAAAGCATCCATGAGCTTATGAATGACCTGGACCTTTCGGTCCATCATGGTCTCCATCTTAGCCTCAGACTCTGTAATAGACCATTGCTTCCATGGCTTCACATGTTGGAGCAGTGTTGCCATCTGAACCTCAAATTTCTTAACTCGAGCTAAGGACACAATAGCGGCCCCTGAAGACGTGGTGGCTCTGGATGAGCTAGGGGCCTAACTGGCGGCCTGGGATGGGGAGGCCGGGGCATCATCAGTATGGGCTGGAGGGACAGGGTATTCACCCTGTATCTGCTCCACATCATCTACAAAATCTTCTCCTAATGGGGGCCCCTCAATCAATGGACCACGCCGTGGGGCAACTGCATTTGCTTCATCCCGAATAAGGCCGATGTCAAGGGTTCTGGTTGCCTGTACCAATGTGTCACAATGCCAGATAGGCACCCCGGAGTCTCTGCACAACTAGAAAACATACAAGGAACGGGTAAGTTAGTGCTAAGCCTGAACGCTTTCTCATGGATCTCTACCAATAGCATGCGTACATTGTCGATCTCAAACCCTTCTACCAAAGATGCAACCATCACTGCTCTATCCCAAGTAAGCACATTATCGGCCTTAGTGGGCGATACCCTGTTCTGTACCAAAATACAGAAGAACTTGGGGACCAAATTTAGGGTGGCTTTTTTAATACCTAGGCGTGGTGTGCTAATCCATTCCGCGTGTTCTCCATCCATCGCTATGTGCCTAGCCAGCCAAAGTAATACAACCTCCCTCTGCTCTGTATTCCACTGGAACGCTCCACTCCTTACAATGTCCCACCAGTAGTCAAATTCAGTTGTGATGAGTGACAAAGTGGTGCCCGGACCGTAGAGAAATTGGCTGATGGTTATCTACGATATGTCCACCAAAAAATCCAGGACTAGACTGAAAGTGAGAGGGGTCTGGGCTGTGGGCTTGGACCGTTTGTCGATATAGCCATGGAGTGTGGCAGCATAGGTGGCATATAATTCTCTCACTATCTCCTCGCTATAAGTCAAGGGGCTCCGAGCCATGCACTCATATTTATGTTGATGATAGAGCTGGTGGATGTCATGTATGGTGTGTAGGCTCCCCGTGAGAACTCTGATCTCCTCTATGATAAGCCGGGCCATTTTCATTTTTTCATTTAACATCCTGGCATCCTTGTAGATTTGACATTAGCCCTCAGCGCACCATTTTTTAGGCTCCTCAGCAACCAGAGCAGGGTCGGTGTTTATTGGCACGGCAACTTCCTTTGAACTGGTAGCCTTATTAGATGAGGTGGCCCTGCCATGTGTACTCGAGCCCGTGGTGGAGCCAGAAGCAGTCCCTGAAGCAGAGTGGGACTCAGAGCCGGAAGCAAACCCAGCCGGTGAATCGATCAGTGTATCCTTCTCATCAGACTGGGAGGCAGTGACTACATCGGGAACCACCTGCTTGGATTGATTCTGGGTAGTCTGGGGTGCTGTGGGTGATGTCCTTTCCGTGCGAGGAACATAAGCGGGGTCAACATTATCTTCATCGATTAGCCGATGGGTTGGTGCCGTTGATTTGGATCTACCCTTTGTGGCGACGACTAGATCTTTCTTCTGGGCTATGGTACTTATGGAGGAAGAATTAGTACCCATATAAACAAGAAAAAAAAAATTAGAACAAAGAATGAACCAAACTGAAAACTGAAACAAAAATTGGGCAGTGACTGAACTCATGACCCATGGTGGGTTCCTACGGTCCGCGGATGGATCCACAGTCCATGTATGGATCAACGGTCCATAGGTCTCCTCTGTAGGTCAGAGTACCCAAAAGAGGGGTCTCTGATGTGAACCACGACTGTGCAGAATGGGCTGTAGATTGAACTACGGACCGTAGTCCACTTCCGTGGTTCAACACTTGGCATATTTTTGTGGAGTGCAGACCCACAGACCTAATCTATGGTCCGTAGATTGACCTACGGTCCGTAGACGGGGACTCGTGTGTCAAGTCTGCTAGGTATCATACATGCTCCAATTTGAAACCATATTTTTTTTTCTTACAAATTCAAACATTTGACACAAGTCTAAACATGCATTTCAACACAATTTATTCTAGTTCGTCATCCCAAGGGTTCCGATTACTCAATTTTTAACATGTATTGCATACGAGACTAAGAACTCTCAGTCGAAACTTGCATTTAGACTCTTCTTTTTTTTTCATTTAACACATTACAAAGACAACACAATCACAATCTATCGTACCAAGGGTGTTTATAACTTTAGTTTAACATGCAATTTCATACAACAACAACCCAAGGTCAAGAACAACTTAATCACTTCATATTTTGAACAATGAATATCAAAATTCAGAGTTCAATTTGAAATCAAGTACCTTAGAAGCAATAGAAGTGGGTGATTGTATGTTGTTTAAACTTCTTAGACCTTTTGTACACCGAACCTGGACCTTGAATTCTTCTTGGTAAACAAAAATGGGAGTGCACAGATACTGGGGAAGAAAGGAATGGAAAGTAGTTGGGAGTGATGATATGTATGGAATATGGGGAATGATTTGGGGATATAATGAGGTAGTTATGGGATTGGGAGGGATTAGAAACGGTTAGGAGAGAATATGAGAAGTGGGGGAGTGATTTGAAAAGGGGAGGGTTTTATTCAAAAGAGGTCTAGGTCGGGTCAGGCAATACTAGGGTTTGGACCCACGAGACCCCATCTACGGTCCGTGGGTCTACCTATGGTCCATAGATGGGGTCCGTAGGTCACCTTCATACTTAGAAAATTTAGAGATATTACCTGCGGTGTACGAATACCATTCACGATCTGTGGTTTGACCCATCGACCGTCGAAGGACTCCGTAGACCTCTGCACCAGACATTTTCTACAGCTTTTGCTTCTCAACTGTGCACATGTAGCAACCGTTAGGCCTTTCTATTTTACAATTTCTGGACACTTTTTAGACACAGACCCTATGCTATATCTAGCCAACACTAAAACAAAAAGAAAGCACATATCTAAAGGAATACAGAAAAGCAAATAAACAAAGAAAACTACTAAACCGAAAAGAAAAATCTATAGTTGGCTAGATTGTACATCTTGGGTTGCCTCCCAAGCACCGCTTGATTTAACGTCACGGCACGACGCATGCCTCTTGATTACTCAGACTTTGTCAAGATAGTAGGCCTCAACTACTTCTTGCACACTTTCTGCGTTTCCCAGATAGACCTTGATCCTTTGCCCATTCACCTTGAAACTTGTTCCCTCATTGTTCTCAAGCTCGATGATGCTTATCGTGACCAACGACACTAAGCTACAGTTCGAGTGTCTACGATTGTCGATAATATAGTAACCCAATCAAGGGTTGGGTTTCTGTCCCAAGGAAGTGCTAGTGAAAATAGTAGTTAGGCTAGAATTTTGTTCTAGTTATCTGTAGTTTGAGAAATTATCGAATAAAAACAAAGTAAATTCAAGTGGGTTACACCAAAGTATCAAATATCAATGGGGTTTTGTCACAAGTATAGCTAAAACAACAAAATAAACAGAAAATTCAAGTATGGTGAAAAGTTCTTGGGGTGTGACTGAAATACAAGTTGAGATAAATGGTTGGGTACATGCTTTCGATAGGAAATTTGCAAGATAATAGTGACTAGGCTAAGCTTTAGATGAAAATAAGTTCCCTCTCGAGAAACTTAACCCGTTTCAAATGTGTTCCTCTCAGACACCCATTTTCCGCATGAAGACCAACCTACACCTTACCCCACTCACTCCCTCGAGAGCTGAGTGTTAGGATATGGGACTAGGGCTCACCCTCTCAGCCTGAACCTCATGTCGACCCACTCCTTAGGCCATCAGTCTAGTTGTCTTGGTTTCGCGACTTCCCTCTCGGGCAAGTCAAAAACACATGGGTGGCTTTGTATTTGCAACTACAAACACATTAAATTAAACCATAACCACTAGGTGAAATCACCATTAAAATACATCTAACCTATCAGCAAGCAAGACCCAACAATAAAATCAACACATATTTGCTAAATCACACCCCAAGACTGGGGGGTTTTAGCCACACATCAAGAAACAAAAAAATACACCTAAAATGATAGTGAAATCAAATGGGTATAAGAAATTAAACCTTGATTTAAGAAAAGGAAGAAAAATGGAAAAGACCCATTTACAACTTGGGGAAGATGAACTCCTTTCTTTAAGTGTCCCACAAACCCCCTCCAAACTTGAGATAAAATATGAAAGCTAAAGTGAAAATTATAATAATGCTTTTTTACTCTAAATGTTCCACACATTTAAAAATAAGTAGAGTGTTTAGTATTTATAGGCTTCAGAAAATAGTGTTGTGGCGGACCGTTCGGCGAGGTTAGTAGCGATCGTCGAATAACTCGGCGATTCGCCATTCTTCTTGTTCATCGGCATTATGCTTTGCCTACAATGTCTCTGCATTCTGGACTACTGGGCGGTATGGTACCTCTTCGCGAAACTGATCGGCGAAGTGTCGACTGCTTCTTTTCATTGCCTTTTTTATCCACTTCCTTCAAGGCTTCGCGTACTGGAACAAATGGCGTAATGTATCCCTTCGGCGATTCGCCAAGCATGCTTGGCGATTCTCAGGCTTCAACTTCTTCGTCCTTTTCATCCTTTTTGTTCCTTTTTGCACCTAAGTGTCCATACTTCCACTAAAACTTCAAATACCTGAAACTTATGCGTTTTCAACAGATATTGAGATAAAATAAGCATTTGAGTACACTATTTCAATTAAAATAAAGCCGTAAATGAGTCCAATTTGTGGACTTATCAGCACCCCCAACTTAAACTTTTTCTTGTCCTCAAGTTCAACAGTTCAAATAGGATATCTAAAATAGTGCTACACAAGACTCAATCATGAAAATACACAACAAGACTCAAATTACTCATGCAAAGATCAATTATGTACTCAAATATTCAAGTTTTGACACACTATTATCAATGATTCTCATGCTCGCAATACTTGCTAGTTATGCAAGTTCAAGCTCAACAAAAAGTATCTAAATGCTCTCACATAAAGAATTATTCCATATTCACACACATAGGTTAATCAATTCAAGATCAGGAATCAGATGCAACACTCACACTCAAAAAGAGGAATACAATGCATGTTTTCACCTATAAGCTTGCCCTTATTTTTCCAATTGATCCTCGGTTCGGCTCACTTAAGATCAAAAATATCTTTCTAAGGCTTGTAAAGAGGCTGAGTGCAAAGGTATGGTCAGTTAGGCTCAGTGACTTTTTCGTCATGAGATGTGGTATTCTGAAGGCATCCCCTTCTTTTCCTTTTTCAATTCTTTTTCTAGTTCTTCTGAGTCATCTTTTTATTCACCTCCATGGATTGCTTGGAAACCCAATTTCTTTTGTACTATTATTCCACACTTTTCTTGCACTTATTGACTTCTCCTTTTCCTTTTTCACCACACTCCCAACTTAGGCTTTTGGCCTAAGTTGGCTATTCACTAAACCACAAATCAATAGGGTTATAGGTAGTTGATCAAGTAAGGTCTAGGGTTCATCAATGTTCTTTCAAAGAAAGGTAAGGCTCAAAGGGTGTTCAAGAGAGTTTCACACGCTCACGGGTAGGCCACAAAAGAGGTTTATGTCAAATTGACTCACACTCCTCAAAAGTTGCCTAAGATCATCTCAAGAGCACACATTACTAAATCAATCAGACTAACAGGGAAAATTCTAGGTTTATTCATGCAAGTTTCAAAGTAAGCTCATCACACAAGGCATCGACACTTAAGTCAAACAAGACTACACACTTTCTCTAGTGTGCAACTGTCATTACAAGAGAATCAATTGGAGAAATGGCTAATCACTATGAGATGCAAACAGTTCACATATTGTCTATGCAACTTCATTTGTTCTCGTCGTAGTCGCACATTCATGTTTGTTCGATTGAGAACACTATTGAAGTCATCGGTATTGATCAAAACTGAGACTTAAATTTGTACAAGAACAACCACTTTCAACACAAGAGGTGGCAAAAATTTATGAAAAATGAAATTTTTTCGGAAGGGTCAAAATTATTTTCCAATTAAACCCAAAAGAGAGCCATAAGCCCAAACAATCGCAAAGCAGTTTTTAAAACAAAATTAAAAATAGACAACTCAAGTGTATACAGAAAACACAAATATCCATAACAAGCAAACAAGGTGAGCCTCACCCCATCACAAAAGAAATGCGTTTGTCCTCAAATGCTAGTAATAGTATCTAAAAATAAAATGTTATTCTGATACTATAATTGCAAATAAGTGCAAAATTATCAAAAATAAGATTAAAAATCCAAACCCAAGCATTAATATCCGACTAAAATACTAGTTTACAATAAAAATCTAAGAAAAAAATATATACCTTTGGTGTGATTTTGGAGAGTTTGAAACGAGGGAAAGTGAAAGATTAAAAAATTTGACCTTTGGCCCTTATATTCGTTCAGTTCCTGTCCATTCAGCGACGTTAGTCGCACTCGCTGAACCACTCGGCGAAGCGCCGAGCGGTATTTTATCGCTCCCTTTCTTCGAAATCTTTAATTTTCTAGGGGAGAAATTGGCAGTCTGCATCGAGGTCACTGAACAGGTTGGCGATGCGCCGAGCTGCTTTTCGAGTTCACCGAGTTTTACATGCTCTATAATGCACTTGCATTTAGCCAAATGGCAGATTCAGTAGAGCTAGCCAACCTGTTTGGCGTCTCGCGGAATGGAAATTCTGCTCGCCAACCTGATATTTTCCACACTCTACTCATTTTAACCTGCAACATTAACACACCATTAGTTATAAAAGTAAAATCCTACATTTACGACCTTGGGTTGCCTCCTAAGAAGCGCCTTATTTAACATCGTGGCTCGATGTAAGTCATGCCTCACTCTCTATTATTAGAGCTAGACCTAGTGTCACTAGGTAACCCCAATATATCGTTTGGATGGAGCTGAGGCATAGCAAACATCAGGAGTGATTTGATGTGTTGGATTGATCTAGAATGAGAACCAATCAATTGAGTTAACACTTCAACATTCTTTCTCATTTCGTCCAACTCTCGATCTTGATCGTTGATCTTTTGGATATTGATTTGAAGTGTGTCCTCAACATGGCTTTTCTCATCTGGAGGTATATGCCTCCCTTGTCATTTGCAGTGGTTTTCCACCTCAGATATTTTGGTGGTCAAGTCATTTAGTTGAGATACCAGTGCAGCTAGCTTGAAGTCACCCTCGACTTCTTGATCAGCCTCAACTGACTTGCCACCGACTCCCTCTGTCATGCTCAGAGGACCTGCATACACAAACAACTAAAAAGAGAAACAAAACTAAAAGTAAAATTAATAAAAGCTATACTAAAAAGAACAAAAACGCTAGTTGACTACATCTTCACATGACACCACTCCCAGCAGCGGCGCCATTTTGATGCTTATCGTGACCAACGACACTAACCTACGGTTCGAGTGTCTACGATTGTCGATAATATAGTAACCCAACCAAGGGTTGGGATTGTTTCCCAAGGGAGTGGTACTAAAAATAGTAGTTAGGCTAGAATTTTGGTCTAGTTATTTGTAGTTTGAGAAATTATCGAATAACATCAAAGTAAATTCAAATGGGTGACACCAAAGTGTCAAATATCAATGGGGGTTTGTCACAAATATAGCTAAAACAACAAAAATATATAGAAAATTCAAGTATGTGGAGAAGTTCTTGGGGTGCGACTGCAATACAAGTTGAGATAAATGGTTGGGTACATGCTTTCGATAGGAAATTTGCAAGATAATAGTGACTAGGCTAAGCTTTAGATGGAAATAAGTTCCCTCTCGGGCAACTTACCCCGTTTCAAATGCATTCCTCTCGAACACCTATTTGCCGCATGAAGACCAGCCTACGCCTTACCCAACTCTCTCGAGTTGCATGTTAGGATATTGGACTAGGGCTCACCCTCTTGGCCTGAACCTCATGTCGACCCACTCCTTAGGCCATCAGTCTAGTGGTTTTGGTTTCGCGACCTCCCTCTCAGGCAAACCGAAAACACATGGGTGGCTTTGTATTTGCAACTACAAACCCATTAAATTAAACCACAACCACTAGGTGAAATCACCATTAAAATACATCTAACCTATCAGCAAGCAAGACCCAACAATAATATCAACACATATTTGCTAAATAACACCCCAAGAATAGGGGTTTTTAGCCACACATCAAGAAACAAAAAAATACACCTAAAATGATAGTGAAATCAAATGGGTATAAGAAATTAAACCTTGATTTAAGTAAAGGAAGAAGAATGGAGAATACCCACTTCAAACTTGGGGAAGATGAACTCATTTCTTCAAGTATCCCACAAAACGCTCTCCAAACTTGAGAGAAAATATGAAAGCTAAAGTGAAAATTACAATAATGTTTTTTTTACCCTAATGTTCCACACGTTTAAAAATAAGTAGAGAGTTTAGTATTTATAAGCTTCAGAAAATAATGTTGTGGCGCACTGTTCGGCCAGGTTAGTAGCGATTCCCCCTTCTTCTTGTTCATCACCTTTATGCTTTGCCTACAATGTCTCTGTATTCTGGACCACTAGAAGGTATAGTACTGCTTCGCGGAACTCATCGGCTAAGATTCGACTGCTCATTTTCATTACCTTTTTTATCCATTTCCTTCCGGGCTTCGCGTACTGGAACAAAGGGCGTAATGTGTCCCTTCGGCGATTTGTCAAGCATGCTTGGCGATGATCAGGCTTCAACTTCTTCCTCCTTTTCATCCTTTCTGTTCCTTTTTGCGTCTAAGTATCCATGCTTCCACTAAAACTTCAAATACCTGAAATTTGTGCGTTTTCATTAGATATTGAGATAAACTAAGCATTTGAGGACACTATTTCTGTTAAAATAAAGCCCTAAATGAGTCCAATTTGTAGACTCATCACTTGACCGCTCAATGTGGGAGCACTTGCGTGACTAAGAGTGGCCCAATCCACTTGGACTTGAGCATGCCCAGAAATTAGTGCAACCTAGAGTTGAATAAAAGCACAAGATCACCCACAATAAATTCTTGCTTTTCAAGGCTTAACTTTCATAAGGTCTTAGGCAAAACATATCAAGCACATTCAAGTCACTCATTCTATGATTCGATGCGGTGCCCCAATCAAAATTTAGCTTCTTTAGAGCCCACATAGCCTTATGCTCTAGTTCTACCGGCAAATGGAAAGACTTCCCATATACAAGTTGGTAGGGGGACATACCTAGGGGAGTCTTGAATGCGGTGCGATAGGCCCATAGAGAATCATAAAACTTAATTGACCAATTAATTCTATTAGCATTCACAGTTTCACCAAAATCTGTTTGATCTCTTCTGTTGGACACTTCAACTTGCCCACTAGACTGTGGATGGTAAGGAGTGGCTACATTGAGGCGGATGCCATATTTCTCAAGTAACACCTTGAACAACTTATTACAAAAGTGGGAAACTCCATCGCTGATAATCGCCCTAGGTGTACCAAATCTGGAGAAGATATTCTTTTGCAAGAAGGCAGTGACATTTGTACCTTTATTATTGGGAAGCGCAATTGCTTCCACCCACTTTGACACCTAATCAACCGCAACAAGAATATACTTCATCCCAGTAATCTCTATCTCATCATCATCTTTAGTAAACTCAACTTCAACCTCAGACGGCATGGGTGGATCAATAGTTTCGTTACGCATCTCCTTTACATTCTCATCAATCGAATCAAACCTCTTCATCATCTTCTGCATCATATCCTCAATACGTGACATACTACCCCCAGCTTCCCTATTACCAGATTCTCGATTTTGAGGCGGAACATATGGCCCACCTCTATCATTTTTGTTGCCATAGTTGTTCTGATTGTAGTTGTTGTCACAATTGTAGTTCCCATCTCAGACATAATGACCATCTCGGTTGTAGTTGCCATAGATTCGACCTTTGTTTCCTTGACCTAGGCGCCAATTATCCGAATTGGAACCTTGGGCGTTGTCTCGGAAACCCCCCGTCTGATCATTCACTGCATAAGTATCCTCTTCATAGTAGCATTCCTCAATCGGTGGTGGATTTTTAGTCAAATAATTCAAAGAATTTATCTTTTCAGCACCTCTGCTAACATACTTCAACACCAACCCAAGTTATGTCCTCATCTGAGCCATCTCCTCACGAATGTCATCAAAAGATTGACTAGGTGCGGATTGAACTGCAAAAGTGCTTCTTCTAATGTCTGACTTTCGATTGCTCCATACTTTATGGTTTCGGGAAATCTTCTCCAGCTTCTCAGCGATCTTCTCAAAAGTGCACTCAGCATATGATCCTCCTGCGATAGTATTAAGCACAACCTTACCATTGTCATCTTGGCCTCTATAGAAATACTCCTTTAGTGACTCATCATCAAAACGGTGGTTTGGAACACTTCTTATGAAAGCAGTGAACCTATCCCATGAACTACTCACAGACTCTCCAGGCAGTGCTACGAAGTTGTTAAGTTTATCTTTGTGGTTCAACTTCTTTGACACTAAGAAGTATTTTGCCATGAACACTTTATATAATTGAATCCATATGTGAATGGATTTCTAAAGAAGCTCAGTAAACCATACAACAACATCTTCGGTCAATGATAGAGGGAAGACTCTCAACCCAATGACATCCATGTCTAAATTTGGTCGACCCACATAACTCTTGCAAAAACTCCTCAACTTGGCCATGTGCCCATGTGGATCGTCTGATCCTATACTAGAGAACAAACCCCTCGTTGTAAGCATCTGCATCAGACTGCTTGTCAACACAAATGTATGCCCCGTAGGTAGAGGAGGTAGAACAATAGGTCCTTCAAATTCAGTGGCATTGAAATCAACTTTATAGTTATCACACAACCTAGGTTCTGGTGAATTTTGTGCCCTCAATGCATCTCCCAATAGATTTGCACCTTGGTTTTCAACATTCTTATTATTAACCCTAGGAGGCTGCAACTCAACTCTATCACCTAGATTTCCTCCGATAGTTTGTAGTCATGGTTCCACACTTGGTCAAGAATTCCCTGCTTGTTCCTTTAAGCTTTGCCTGTCCATCTACGTTCATCATCTACAGAACGTGACTGGACCTATGGTCAGTAGGTCACTTTCGTAGATGCCTTTTTCTGCACAATTCTTCAGTTGTGTCACGATACTTCCACGTCTGAACTTATTTCCTGCAGACATGATAAAAACATATTAATACCAATACAAAATGGACCTAGACACAAACAACTCTGAGGTGAAATATATTAAAAATACTGTAAACTCACGGTATATCACCTTCACGAGCAGCTTCCATAGGCATGTTATAAGAAGATGCTATAACTTAATTTGTTCAATAGGGAAGATCACATTTAATTAGGGACATGCACTAGATTCATATGCACTTTACATGCAATAAAAATATTATAAACCATGTAACTGAACAAAAACCAAAACATTTTCAAAAGAGAAACAAGTATACAAGTAATTCACAAAAAAAGTCCTAGAAACACAAACCTAGGCTCTGATACTAAAATTTGTAGCGACCCATTCAGAGGGATACTACCACTTAAGAAGAAATGTAATATAATACTTGCGACATTTAAAAGAGAGTAACGTAGGGAATATTAATGATAATCTAGTAGAGAAACCAGGTTCATAATGAAAAATAGTTAAGGATGTGAAGCCTACCCATTTCAATATTTATTTGATATCAAATTTAAACTACGTAGAATTTTAAATTTATGGCGGAATAACCCTTCCGAAATAATTTAAGCAAATAACTTACGAGATTTGTATGCATATATTATCCTTACTCTTACAAATAACAAAAAAAATATTACCAACTTCCGAGAACAAAAATTAGCCTATTCATGATTCACACAAACATTCAAAATAAATAGTAAATTTAGTATATTACAAGACTTGAGTTTACACCTCCAAAACAACAAAAAATGTCATCATACTTATATTACAACCGATGGTGTCATGATAAAATAAACCTTACAAATTACATATCAATGTACAAAACATGGATCATATGCAAGTCCCAATATTTCTACAAAATATTATGCCTATTTGCAAATGTGATCTTCCTTAAACCTCTCAAAAACTCCACCTCCAATGGCCAGCTTCATCTATCATCTCGATAATTCCTTTCGATAGAAATAACTATCACTAAGCATAAATCTTAGTGGTGTAAAAACTATAGGTTTGGAGCCCTCAGACTCCCCAAGTTACCTTTCTCAAGTCATGAGCAGCACAACTGAACATAATAAATAAATCAAGATAATAATATATCAAGAGTATCAAAGTTGATATTTAAATATACAAGTGTCAAGAATGCTCATAACCTCCTTTCCTAAGAGATCTAATAACAAGGCTCGCCCAATATAAAAACCATGTCATCACACCCATCACAATTCAGTATCAAGAAAGATCGAAGCCCTGTATCAAGAAAGGTCAAAGACCAATAATTAAGTGAACCAAGAACCACATTAAAAATGGCTTTCTAGTTCGTACTTAATATGGATAACTTCCATACTTACGATGAACCAAGAATCTAAAGTCAAGATGGAAAAAGTCTCTACTTAGTGTGGCTTTTAGACACCCTAGGACTTTTGAACCTAATGCTCTGATGCCAAGTTTTGTCCCGCCCCTACCCTCTAGACATAACACGGGACCAAGGATCACAAGTGACAACAGGATGTCATCGATGAACACGATAACAAACGTGTCAAGATACTACATAGACACTTTTTCAAAAAATGCATAAATGATGTAGGAGCGTTAGTCAAACCAAAGGACATAACAAGGAAGTTGTAAGTCTTTTTTCTTGGGGATTTACTTAGCACCGAGTAGACTTTGAGATGAAGGCCTTCCTGTTAGTAGAGGTCAGGTCTCTATAATCTCTTTTACCTAAACTATGTGCCCCCAAAGAATTGTCTTAAATTATCTAAGCTAGTGGATCCACTTAGCAAATAATGAATGTACGTGTCTTTACATTAGCAAGTAAGAACCCCCTTTTCGTTGTGAGGGCTACATCACATTCTATGATATACCTCATATGGTGTTATTGGTAGTTAATGGTAAATATCCCAAAAATGAACTACGCTTTTTCAAAGGTTTTATAAAAGCTTTCTTTATGATTTTAAGATGCTTTGACCATGTACATGACTTATGATTTGACTTTAAAACTTTTCGATGTTGTACTTTGTCTTGCATATATTACATTTTTAACCTATTATGATTTCATATGTACATTTTCATGAATTTTGCCATACTTAGTAGTAGTTCTCTCGAGGAGTTGTGGGTCTTGTCCCGACACCCATCTTTTTCCAGTAGAGGCTTCATAGATAGATAGTTTTGAAGAGACTTTTAGTTTTAGCTATTTTATTTAAAAGTTATGTTTCATACTCAGTATATTCAGAGAGTTTTGATAAATGACTTTTTGGAAGTATTTCCCGAAGATCTACCCAGTGTTCCTCACAAAAGGGAAATAGACTTTGGTAATGACCTTATCCTAGCCATGCAACATATCTCTGTTCTTTCTTATCATATGGCTCCAAAAAAACCTAAGGAATTGAAAGAGCAATTGAAAGAATTGTTGGATAAGGGTTTAATCCGACTAAGTATCCCTCAATTGGGTGCTCCAATCTTCTTTGTTCGTAAGAAAGATTTATTTTTTCTTGTTCATGTAATAATAGGTTTTCTAGTCATAGGTTAATTTACTTCTTACTAGTATTCATAGGGATGTTGCTACTTATTTTTCAACATACAAAAATATACAGAGACTAAGAAGGGTTCTGAGAGTGTTTTTGGACTAGCATTAGTAGCACGAGCGATAAATGGAGTATTCCTGAGAGGAGTAATATCATTGAGTTATGAGTTCCGAGTTCTTGAGGTTTTCTCAAACATTACTTAATTCTATCTTGATTTTGATTATAAATTTAAGAGATACGAAAATTTGCATTTTAAGTGCGAATTTCTGAGCATGAACTTTAATTGATGATGGCGAGTCATAGTTTGAAACTTTGAGTGCACAATTGAACATTGCATCTTTGGATTAAACCTTGTGTGCACCTTCATATTGAGTCTCAATGAGCACTACTTGTAGATATCCTTGTTGACCCAATTGACAAAATAGATATGGATTGATCATCTAGAAGGATGTCAATTCCAAAGTCTATCTTCCTTTCAGGAGGGACTTTGGGAAGTTCATCGAGAAGGACTTTTGGAAACTCATTTACGATTGGAACTGACTGAAGAAAGGTGTGAACATTAGAATCATTAACTCAGATTAATTTATAGATGCACCCCATGGAGGTTTACTTTCTGTCTTTTAGGTATGAGATAAAACTACCCTTAGGAACTACTCGATTAATTTTCCATTCTATGACTGACTCATTTGGAAACTGAAACTTGTCTACTGAAACCTCTTGTTCTTGTTGTTATGACTGGCAAGAATTGGTAGGTTCTTTCAGTGCAATTTGGTCCTTCTTACAGAGACTATCCTTTATATAAGTTATGATCCATCCAAGGAATGAGATTCCCCATAATGAAAGTTTCTTCTTCCACCCATTTTTCAGTTCGTATCAAAAGCAATATTAATCCTCTTATCATTACCTTTCTTTCCTACATCTATTCTACCTTGGGTGAATCCTCTAAAAATAGAAATACTGTTCTAGAACCTATAGCAATTCCTTCGGTGTAAAACTCAATGCAAAGAACTATTCTCTTTGGTTTCAAGTTGTTGAGATGTTTGTTGAATGTCGTAGAAAAATGGAATATTTGTCGGGAACAATTAAAGAGCCTCTTGCTAGTGATTCCATTTATGAAAAGTGGAGTATGGATAATGCTATTGTTAAAAGTTGTCTCATCGGTTCCACGGAACCCGAAATTATGATCTTATTTGTTTGCCTTCCAACAACCAACAGTATTTGGGACACCATGTCTCAAACATACTTCGAAGGGGCTGATAGATCAGTGATTTACGATCTCTCTTTTTGAGCAATGCGTATGAAAAAAGAGGGGAAAAATTCTCTACTTACTTTGCAGATTTACGCAAAATATGGCTGGAACTAGATTATCGTAAGCCCTTCTCATTCACTCAACCTGATGTTGTCAACGCCCGATGGAAGGAAATTGAAGAAGAACATGTGTATATTTTCTTGGCTGGTATGGATGATATTTATGATCATGTACAAAGTGATAATTTCACGCAAATCCTTTTCCCGATCCAGAATCAACTTTTTTCAAGGTTCAAAGTGAAGAACAATGGAGGAACACAATGTTAAATAATAATACAAATTCCAGCATGGCTATGGAAGTAAAGGAAGTGTCTTTGTAGGTTCGACAATGGTTTTCCGGTCAAGTCTCCTTAAATGCTCTTTCTGTATTCAACAAAGATAGGGTGTCTAACCCTAAGCCTCAAGGAGGAAATGGAAGTGGATCTTCATTGTCTACTTGTTCTAAGTGTGGAAGGAAGATAAGTTAATTATTCAAAACTCAACTATAATTATTGGGAGTTTTCATAATAATCCTTCATTTAATGTGATTCTTACCAACTTTACATTTTTAAGGAAATTAGTTTGAAAATAATCTGATAGTGAAAAGTATCATTTTGCTTATATATTTTTTTCTTAAGAAGTATGACATACCCAATAATTAATTTTATATGAACTAGAGGGAGTATAAATTTTTAATTTAAAATTCAATAACATAAGAAAAGTAGAATCTTAAACTCATAATACACACTTATGGAAGCACACTGTAACAAATGCCCTATCTCATTATATAAAGAACAAATAAGATTATATCACCTAGGAAAATGAGATATTTATTCTGTTAGAAGCTCATAACATATATTCTCCCCTCATTATCAAGAACATACATATTTGGCCAAAAGATAGAGTTGTAACAACAATTTAGACAATTTTGTATTTTAAATAAATACAGAATATCTACTAAATTGGGTGTTTTAAGAAGAATAAGAAGAAGAAGAATAAGAAGAAGACTTATAAATTCGTAGTTTCAAAATGTTAGGGAACTCCTATTTTTATATCCAACAATGATAGTAAGAAGATTATACCTTAATGCATGCCGGGTCGGCCTAGGTTGTGTGTTGATTCAGTGAGGTAAGGTCATAGGTTATTCTTCTAGACATATTAAGGTCCACGAGAAGAAATCGTGAAGCTGAGGCAGGAGAAAAAGGGTAATTCCCTGGTGTCATAAGTTACCTTTCTATCTTCTTCCCCTGTGGCGTTCCCAAAGCGATCTTCAAGACACTACTTACCAAGATAAGAGTACCTTTTTTTAATGGAAGTTATTAACTTCCCTGAGCTATAAAATTTGAATCTAAAAACTAAATATGTCCTCCAAAGTCCACCAGAGCGACCTTTTGATTTAGTTGATTACATCATACAATTTGAAATCTTGTGAAGGTGATGAAATTTTTTAATGACCATAAAGGTTGAACTTTTTCTGTTGTAATTAAGAGATTGAGGGACCTGCAAATATAATTCATCAGGTGTCATAGTCGACTTTTACCACCAAAGGCTATCGATTTTGCTTGAAAAATGTCAACTCAAATGCCTGCTACTATATTACAACCAAAGAATGAAAATTTGTATGTAAAAGAAAGGAAACTAACATGAAATAATTTAGAGGAGCAACTTTTTTTAGGGAATTATAAACGTTACCCCACGTAATTGAGTTATCTTTCCAACACCATCCTGTTTGCTAAAATCAAGGCTCGGAATAAAAAGTTACACTCTTTTCAGTAAATCCCTACGGCCATATTCACAACCCAGTTCACGGGCCTTGGTACAAACGATGGCCCGTCAGTTCCACCGTGGACGATCTTCACCAACTTTTAAGTCAGGGACATTTTGGTCATTTCCCCTACGCTTCTGGCCAACTTAGATAATTTTTCTTTAAGAAGAAAAAAATATTTTTTTATTTGATAATTAATATTATTTTTACTTTTTAGGTTTCCCATCAAAGATTGTGAAACAGTCATTCTTAAAGCATATTGCATTTCGATAAGTAGAAGAAAAGCCTATCTTGGTCGCAAGTGTTCTTTTGAAAAAGTGTATGGTACTTGAGAGGGTTCTTTTTCCGAGTTGCCGAGGTTCACAAAAACTTTGAAACACTTCAATGCTGGAACAAAAGTTGAATGAAAGCAAAGGGATGTGTCGAAGTCATAGAAGATGTATTCAACTATGTGTTCTGGACTTTTAAACAATGCATTGGTGGGTTTATGTTTTGTCGTCCTGTTATATCGATCAACGAAACACATGTCTATGGAAAATATGATATCAAGTTGTTGATTGCGATTGTAATAGACGATAACAACTCAATATTACCTTTGGCCCTTGCAATAGTTCTGAATGAGATCATGGAGACATGGACTTTCTTTATGGATTATTTGCACTTACACATTGTCAAGGGTCGTAGAGGTGTAGCATTCATATCAGATAGGCATCACGACATACTCTCATCCGTGTATAATTCTCCAAATTTGTAGGCGCCATTTGGGTTCCATCGCTTTTGTTTAATACATTTGAAGGACAATTTTAAAATAAATTCTGAAATGTCACTTTGAACAACTTTTTATGGGAAACTGCAAATCACTGTCAGGAGAAAAAGTTTTTGGAAAAAATGGAGCTGACCAAGGACATTAACGCGGAAGCGTATGTGTGGTTGACTAAATTGTATTCCTGCCTTAAGCAATGTATCCGTTACAATATGAGATACCTCTCAACCATGTGAAGTTGAGGTTGTGTCTCTTTGCCACTATAATGAAAGACTATGCAACTTAAATAGTCCTGTTGACATTGCAGTGCTAGTGCCAGCGGAATGAAAAAAGCCTGACAGTACATCAACCTCTAATACAGGCTAAACTATAAGCAACCTTCCATACCACATGTACCACAATCTATACTCTACCCCTATACCACCATAATCTACCTCAACCGCCAAACTCTGATGTCAATTACCCTTATTACGAAAATATTTATCCAACATTTAAAGAAACTCTGGTCCAAGCCTCCTATGTTGATCATGGACGTGGTGGTTGGTTTCTAACTAGAAATAATAGGTACATGTTTCAGACGGTGAAATAAACACATTTCTCTATCAGGCATGTGCACCTCAACAATCTCTAGGCAAAGCATAGGCACGCATGGCATGCATAAAGGCTCATCAACCGTACAACATTGAGTTAGTGCATGTAAAATTACATTGTATAATGTCCATCGAAACTATTTTGAAATATAACAATTAAATAAAATCAGCATTAATCATTTACTAAAAAAAGTAAAATTATTATTGATTTACTTATATATAATTTACTTTTATATGTAATTTATATTAAAATAAAACTAGTAAAGCGTTGCAAAAATTATTAGATATACCACATCCTCCGTCATGCGGTCTAGCTGATCTCTAATCAGGATAAGAACATGATGTGACTTAGTATCCCTATAAATTTGAGGCATCCCACGCCTAGCATATGGAAGTAATCTGTCACTATCATGCAGTGAAGGAGCTGCTGGTTATACATGCAAGATCCTCTTCCAACACCCAACCTGAATGTCACAAACAAAATAATTGAACTATCATCATTAACAAAAAAATTAATAAATAACAATATATATTTGTAATAGTTTTTAAAAATTATCTGTATGTATTTTAAATATTTTAAAAAATTGAATATAGAAAAATATACTTGTACGGTGTAATGTTAAAGATTCTTTGTATTTGAATATTATTATTGAGACCTTATGAGTAAAAGTTCTACTTTTGAGGTTCATCGATTTCCTCTCCACTGACGGCATTGACCCAAATGAAAGATAATTTCTTATGGTCGGAAGCTTGTGAAAAGATTTTTAGGAATTGAAAGATAAACTTACTTCCGCTCAACATTTATTCTTTAATCTCAAAGAAACTTAAATCATTTTCTTCAACTTTATGAAGAATATGCATATCTTCATAAACTCATCTTTCATAGTTCAAAACCCACATTATATCATCATATCTTAGAAAACATACGTTATGCATGGGTTCATGGGGATTCATCTCAAAGAATCAAATTTAAAATTCATAATTTTTCTTTGAGTGCAGAATTTTATAAGCAACATATTTTCATTGAAGTTGGAGCTCCTAAGTTATAGGCACCATATGCACTATTGCAAACAACTCCACAAGCAATGGTGAATTGGAGACTTGTGAAATCATATGTTGACTTCTCCTTTTTCCCTATAAAGAGAAATATTTGGGGAGGATGTATGAATAATAAATTATTATCAGTGGAATTAAGTTGGATATTGTAATGAATTTTGTTCTTAATTAATTCTAAATATTATAAAAGTACTATGTATACATGTCCTGATAAATGCTTTGTGAATGTATAGTCTTGAATTGATATTGATCAGACACTTAGTTGGCAGTAGGTTCAAGAGTTATAAGTGAACTCAGTAAGATTGTGGATACGTTATCCTAAGTTTTGAAATATGGGATGAACACCCTATTCATTAAGTCCATGAAAGCTAAAGGACCATTTGTTAGTCCAAAAGACATAACTTTAAATTCATAAACTTTTATTCTTTCAATGTTTATTCCTTTTCTCCTTCACATTCACACCGTGTAAATATTTATGGGGTGAGTTCATGTTGATGTGTTCACAAACCATAAGAGCCTCCAATATGTTTTCACCCAGAAAGAGTTGAATCATCGTAAGAGGAGATGAATTGAATTCCTAGTCCCAATATCCCCAGAAAACCTCGGTGGTGACAATCTCAGAAACACCCTGAGCATCTTCTAATATCTTAGTGGCATGAATTTATCTAAATCATCTGGTTGAGTTGCGGCTGGTGCTAGTGGAAGCTGAACCTCTGGAGCCGCTTGAGCAGGTGGACCCTGCGGTGCTGGACCTGGAGCTGGGGCCTGCTGCTCCATATCCCCTATGGCCATTAAAATCTGCACGATCATCTTCTGAAGGTTCTGAGTGACAGCTGGTGCAGGTGGTGGCGGGATGGTCCCGATCACACTGACTAAGGAGGACATGATCTACCCAAGGCTCCGCCTTCGGGTCCAGTCTCCTATCTCTCTCTCGGATTTATGTCGCAGCCCAACCTAGACCTCGGGGTTGTCCTCTACCCCTAGTAGGTGCTCTGTCTGCGAGGCTAGGGTGCATCAACCCTAGCCGCTCTACTGCGAGTACGAGGCATCCAGGAATATTTCCTAACGACAACATGTAGTCTCCCGAAGATAAGTCAGAGACGTGTCTAGGTCGATCCACAAGACTCCACTAGACGTTAGCTCTATAGAAGTGAGATCGGTGAACCTTGATTTGATACAAACTTGTCACGACTCGATTCATGGAGTCATGATGGCACCTACTTTAACCCACCAGTAGGCAAGCCAACTCGTATCCCACAACTACAAGTAATGGGATTGAGGGCAGAAAACTAAACTCAAACTAAAACAATAACATAAATAATTGGAATCATATATGAAGAAGTGGAAGAAAGCCAATATATATATATATATCCAAATAAGATATACCTCTCAGAACCTTGAAGTAAAATGTACAGATCTACTAACAAAATGAGTAGAAGTCCCATAAGTGGACCACAACAACAAGATTGTCTCAAAAAGCAAAAGACGAGTCAATATATATAGATAGAGACTGGTATATTTACATGAAATTACCATTGAAATTATTGAATTATAATTAATTCATGCATAATATACCATGAAAAAGAATTCGAAATTATACAAGAATCCATAAAGAATCATAAAACCTTAGATTTTGGGAGATCCGTAAATTGAGAAATTTGGATTTCTTTGAGACTCAATGGGTAAAGAAGAACCCAATGAAGAAATTCTCGCATACCTTGATTGAAACTCTAGCTTGAATTTGGAGAGGAGACCTGAAGCTTTGGAACTCTTGAACTTGCCTCAAGAGAGAAACTTAGGAGAGAAGAAATTGGTTTTTAGAGAATTGGAGTGAATGGGGAGGTTAGAGTATCTAAGAATCAGTTATATTAACTTAGAATAGGCCAAAACACCATAGTATAGGAATTAAAATTGTGCGAAAAAACTAAAAAGTCCCTAACTTAAAAATGACTAGAAACTGTAAAACATTCTACTGACCGTGAAATGGTCCGTAAAAGCCAGAAGGAAGAAATCCAGAATTCTAAACTTTCCACTATATGGACATTTCTACACTCCGTAAAACATTCCACGGCCAGTCCTGGCCCTACGTAAATGGTAGGGTTCTTTTGATATTTTTGAAATTTCAGGATTTCAGTCTAGCATACACTTTCATGATCCATACAAATCATTCATCCTGTCAACCTTTTTTTCAACTTTCTAAATATGGTCTACCAAAGGGTGTGCAATTCTTGAACCTTTATATGGACCGTAAAAGAACTGTAAACCCTGGTCCTAAATTTTCCAACTTTAGAGGTCAACTCCACCGATACCTTCATGGTATATGGTCTCTTTCAGAGTCCATGAATGAGTCTCTACAAGAACATTTTTGTACAACATTCATCATTTCTGCACTTTTCTAAATTTGTCTATGTTAGGCACTTCTTAGGCATTACATTGATCTTATTTATCTCTGTTAGGCACTTCTAAGATGTTACATTGAACTTATGTATCTCTGGTATCATGACGCAATAGATTTGAGATAGAGTGATTATGGAATATCCAGGGTCGGGATCATATAGTATATATGGATTACTCGAGTCCCCTATGGATTTTTCCATTCGTGTTCCGTATTGAACAAGAGGAAGGGTGTTTTCATTGGTCCTACCTTAGGTTACAGGGTTCGAGGATAGGTATATATATATCCTTGGCTATGTGTAACTTTGTACTGATGGCATTATTGATTTTCATTGCAGTATGCATTCATATATATATATATATATATATATATATATTATCTGTCACTAGTATAATTGGTTATTGTTTGCACCTTCATGTCTTATGATGAAGAAATTGGGTTATGTTTGTTGTTGTATACCTTTCAAAATTTTGAGGGTTTAGTTAGCTTATTGTTGACTATGCTAATGTAGTTTGTGACAAGATGTGGTTGGTCTATATAACTGCTTATATTCATCTTTTGATTTCTTGTATATTGATCCTTTCACACTTTAGGCAATTGGGTTGGTCTATTGGCTATCATTATGTTTCGTGGTGGAAATTGTTAGTATAACCTTGTTAAGCTTGGTTTCCATAGTAGAATCTTATTGTTGTTAAGTTAGTGGGATAGTGCCTACCGACATGTTCCTCCACCTTAGATATCGTCTCCGCTTACTTTAACTATGTGTTATCATTCCTTTATATATTTGTAATATATTATTCCTTCTCTACCTGCTATTTATAGTTGCTTTATATTTGGAGCTCAGGCGGCCTATGCCTACTGAGTATTCAATTTATAAAAGTCCAAAACTTCTCCTACAAAAAAACACTAACCAAATTTGGAAGAGATCTTTTCCAAAGAGTAAACATTTTCCGCAAAAAAAAAATTATTCTAATTATGATAGAAAATCGAGGTAAACCACAACATTTTCCACCTAACCACATGAAGTTTTCCTTGACATATTTTTCAAACTGCTCATAAGATCTATCATCCAGTTGATCATGTTAGTATACAAATATGGGTATGAATTATTGCGTGATCCAGAGCTTGTTCATTAGCAACTATCTCATGTAAAGAATACTCCAGACATGTCATGAGAAAGAGGTCTCCTGATGTGGTTACCGGTATGTTAAAATTCTTCCAACTTGATGTATATGTTTTACTTGACCCGGTGCTACCTTATCTTTTGTGACGCCATATGTGGCTATGCGGTTTGATAATCTCTCGGATGTGTTGTTAGATCATTTTTCTGTCTCTACGCCTGTTGGTGATTCTATTGTGGCTAAGAGGGTCTAGAGGAAGTGTCTCGTCTCCTTGTCCAATAGAGTTAGTCATGTTGATCTTCTAGAGCTTGATATGCTAGATTTTAATGTTATCCTTGGTATGGATTGGCAGCATTCATGTTATGGTTCTATTGACTGTCGAACCAGTGTTGTCAAGTTTAAGTTTAAAAATAAACGCATCCTAGAGAGGAAAGGGGGAAATTATATGCCTAAGAGTCATAATGTCTCTTGTATTAAAGCTAGAAGAATGATTTCTAAGGGTTGCATATACCATCTATTTAGGGTGAGGTATATAGATTTCTAGACCCCTACCATTGAGTCGGTGCCCATTGTAAATTATTTTCCAGGAGTGTTTCCAGATGATTAACCCGATATTCCTCCCGAAAGGGAAATATACATCGTTATTGACCTTCTTCCAGATGCACAACCTATCTCTATTCCTCCTTTCCAAATGTCTCCGGAATAACTTAAGGAGTTAAATGAGCAATTGAAGGATCTATTTAATAAGGGTTTCATCCAACCTAGCATCTCTCAATAGGGTGCTCCAGTATTGTTTGTTCTAAAGAATGATTAGTTCACTCAATATTTGTATCGACTACCGGCAATTGAACAAGGTTACCGTTAAGAAAAAATATTCTCTTCCAAGGATAGATGTTTTTTTATCAACGCCAAGGACAAAGTTAATTCTCTAAGATTGACCTTCGGTCGCGTTATCACCAATTGAGAGTGAAGGAAGATGATATTATGATGAAGGAATTTTGAACTCGGTATGGTAATTATTTCCCTGAAACACACTCGATAGATTACCAAGTGGGAGTGGACATCACCCATTATGCATGTTTCCTTTCATTTTGCACTATCAATTTCAGTGGACTTGTCTTAGTCTGCCGAAACCAACATGGCGAATCACCAAGTTTGAATTGAATCGGCCCATCATGCTTGAGTTCTATGAATTGTGGTACTGTCTGTTTTTACGAGCTCGTCAGAGTTTGCCAATATAGTTAGGCGTACCTCATTCTCAGAAGGCGAGCCTCAAAATAATTTGTTAACTGTTCTTTCAATTGAGTTATATTTCAACTAAACTTAATCGATTCTATGTTTGGATATGATATTTTTTTTGTGGATATTGTTGTTTTACTTTTTGGTGGGGTGAGGGCACTGTGCCAATATTCTCTTTTTTATTATATTTTGGCATTTTGTTAATTTAACTCTTTTTTTATGATTTTTTTGTTTTGTTTTTGTTTTTATTTTAGTGTTTCATTTGTTGTTCATCTCTCTTTGCTTCTTTATCTCAATATCTTATCGCCCCGTGAGTTTGGAAATCATGAAATACTTGAGTTTTCATTGATAATAATTTGAGGATCGATTGTGTTTAATATGTATATCTTGAATAGTACTCATGATGAGCATGGTGTCAAGTTTTGTTTTGCAAGAAAGAAATTGGTGTGATTACATATTTTAGATATATTTTTTAATCTTTTGTTGACTAGCATCATGACATGATCCTTTCAATGATCATCACACACAAGCTTTTGATCTTTTCGGGTTGTGCTAAATGAGTGTATTTGAAGTGTCATGTGTGGTTAGGTTTTACTTTAAAGCATGAGTGAAATCCTAGAATTTGCCTTGTTAATCTAGTTCTCTAAGACATTCTAAGGGTTAGGTATGAACTTGGGCAAAAATTGTGAGAGGGAACCCAAACTTCCATATCCTTTGTGACTACATTGTGAGGGTGTGCATCCATTTTGACACCATTTGAGCCTAAATAATTTGTTTAAAACCATATTGAAACCCCTTGAGCCAAATTGTCCCTAACTTGTCACCCCAAATCCTTTTTGAATGATTGGTTTGATTAAATAGCAAACTTGGAAAGTAAGGAGGAAAAAAAGTCAAGTGAAATGCAAAGAAAGATGAAATAATACTCAACTTTGAAGTTGGTTTCAAAAAGAAGGAACCCCTCCTTATAATATATATATATATATATGTATGTATGTTTGGCAAACAACATTTGTAAAATTGAAATGAGAAAAATAGTTTGGTGAAATAAATGGGGATTCTTAATATAATATTGACAAGTCAATATTTGAGTTCACAAATGAAAGAGAATGAAAAGAACTTGAGAAGAGGTCAAGATGATTGCAACAATGCTTCAAAAATTTGAAGAAACTAAGCTGAATTGACCATACTCTTAACCCTCAGCTCCATTACAAGCCTAAAAAACTCTTGAGATCTTGTATGAACTAGGTTGTGTGATGATTGAAAAATATGGGCAAACCTATGGGATGAAGCTTTCATATATTTCTATTTTGAGAGAGTGAGGGTTGCATGTTTTCAACCTTTCTATAATATGCTGAACTTTCTCCATAGCCTCATGTACAAATTCGGGACCTATCAAGGAAACTTCACCCAGTTCAAACCAACCTATAGGAGATTTATATCTCGTAGAATATAGAGCCTCAAATGAAGCCATACCAATGATTGCATGATAGCTGTTATTATACACAACTTCAATCAAAGGGAAATGATCATCCCAATTACCCTTGAAGTCAATTACACATGCTCTCAACATATCTTCCAAAGTTTGAATTGCACGCTCCGCTTGCCTATCGATTTATGGATAAAAGACTGTATTAAGCTTAACATAAGCACCAAGACCCTTTTGGAAAGATTTCCAAAAGAGAGACGTGAATTGGGTACCACGGTAAAAAATAATGCATAAGAGCACTCCATGCAACCTCACCATTTCTTTCAAGTACAATTTAGAATATTCCTCCACCGAGAAAGAAACTTTGCCGTGAATGAAATGAGTTGATTTTTTCATTCGATCTACTATAACCCAAATCGAGTCATGTTGTTGCCGGGTGCGTGGTAAACCAATGATTAAGTCAAAGTTTAAGTCTTCCCACTTCCAAGTAGGAATGCTAATGTCACACTTTGAGACTACCGCATTAACGTAACACGGGACCTAGGATCACAAGTGACCCTATGATAACCCTTAATCAAGCATATCATAAACATATTGACAATAGGTAAGTAAAATGAACTAAGCGGAAGCTAAATAAATAAATATCTGATGTGGGGACAAAACTCTAATAGTTTGAATGGAAAGATACTAAGAGTTTAGTGATTACTATAACAAACACTTAACAACTCAATTTGAATCTACTACTATGTCTAAAAAGCCTCTAACTGAGTTGAGTTGCTGGGACATGCCCAAACTAACTCTAACAAAGCTGAAAACAAAAAATAATGACTAAAATGAAAGCATGTCTATTGTCCTCGAAATATGAGGACTCACCACTGAAGCTGTTGAAGTCGAATCGAGAATCGATCTAAGCATGATCTAGATGATGAGTACCTGAACCTACATCATGTAATGATGTAGCGCAGAGTATACATTAGTTCTTAGAATATACTGAGCATGCGGGATATATATATACTAAGTTGAACAAAATATCTAAGTTGAACAATGCATAACTGATCAATGATATAATCTTAATAGAGATATAGATACTAAAATAAAACTAAAAAGCTAAGTGAATGCAATGACTAAGTACTTATCATGAAGATGACTTGCTGAAATTTATATTGATATAAATGCTAAAAACATGGTCAATGCACTAAGAGTCTAAATGTGGGAGCTACTATTAACCAACCTAAACCATATGAGCTAAACGTGGAGTCCGATGTATACACCCCATCGAGAGGACCCAATATACATTGTCTGGGGTATAAAGGCATGACATCAGTGTGATCACTAAATCTGATGCTCAACAGAGGGGACTTGTAATCCTACCAGGGCACGTAGTTTTGGGACTATGAGGGTACGTTGAACCCTAGTCCAACATGGTACTAAATATACTCCCAACTGAACATGTATATGACTCAAATGTAACTCGAATACTGAATAACTCAAAATATTGATATGCAAACTGAGAATGCAACGTTTATATAGCGATAATGTGACATTCAAAATCTGAAGCATGATTAGCTATCTAACAGACCTAGCAAATTTAATTCATGAACTAAGAGAATATACACAAATTAGGACTCTGAGTTTCATACAAGGTATTAAACAACATTCCCAAAAAAAACATGATGTTTAGACTACAGGTTATATAGCAGATGAAATGACAATAAATTCCAAAAATTTTAAAAACCCTAGGTCTAAACAAGCTATGTAGAATCAAGGAACTAACTAAATTCTAGGGACTTAGTGGATGAAAGGAATCCACTAGTGAAATCCCACATACCTGGTGACAAAATATATGGAGAATCCTTTGGATTTTGTGCTGAAACTTGAATAACACTACTGCTTATTCTTGGTAGAGGCCGCCTCTTTCTCTTCTTTTCGTTCTAATTTGGATGATCTTCAGAAGGAGGGTTTTGGGTATGTCTGAGTAGGTTATTAGGCTTAGACTAAGTAAGATGACATAGTTTAGGCATCGAAGGACGTAGTTTAAGTACCCCAACACATAGAGAAAAGACAAAAAAGACATTGACTTAAAAACTGATAAAGTCCATCCATAGAGGGACCGAAATATTGTCGTTTGGACTACCAACTGTCGATTGGGGTCGTGGTTTGTGGTTTGCTCGATAGGGCTTCACTAAAACAAGCATAAATTTTTATTCCAAGCTTGGATTTATCAAACTTGGTGGCGTTAGAAAGAGGATTCAATTATCTTTAATTTGATAGGTCATGGGCCAACTAATTTATCTTGTGCCAAACAATATGACCGTTTGAAGTTGATCCAACAACCATTTTCATCCAATTGGTTGTTGTCCCTCACCTACGGTCCGTAGGTCCAACCACGGACAGTACTGCTCGAACTTGGGTGGGATCAAAGACCATCATATTTTGGACCTTAATGATGGAACCCCACGTACGGTCTATGGTTCTACCTACGATCCATGTGTGGTTCCATTGGTACAGGAACCAGTTTTCTGAAAACTAGGATTTTCTCCATTTTGAGATCCGATGTGTTACATTATCTCCCCCTTGGGAACATTAGTCCTTGAATGAAGTCTAAAAAAGTTGAGTATGGAGCAAAAGAGCTGCAATCCCTACCACTAAGTACTAGAAAGTGATATTTAACTGAACTAAGTTCCAAGAACATGCAAATATGCTGAAATGCAAGAATAATGTAAGGAACAAGATACTGAGACTGAATTACACAAGAGTAAACTCAGAGACAGGGAGGAATTGTTACCTCCAGCTGAAACAGAATCAAAATGAAAAAGGTGAGGATACTTGGCCATCATGGCTGCTTTTCTTTCCCAAGTAGCTCCCTCTACAGACTCACTCCTCCATAAAACCTTCACTAAAGAGACTTTCTTATTTCTCAACCTAAGAACTTGATGGTCAAGAATCTCAACTGGCACCTCTTCATAAGTGAGACTATCCTTCACAACCAAACTCTCTAATGGTACTAGCGATGCCAGATCACCCACACACTTCTTCAACAAGGAAATGTGAAAGACTGGATGAACCGCTAATTTCACGTATCAGGACACTACTTCCAGTTCAAGGGCCAACGATCGTGAGTAGTAATATAACCCAACTAGTGAGTTGGGGTCGAGTCCCAAGGGAGTGGTTCGTACTCAAGAATCAATAGAAAAGCATAAATATGCTCAAGTCAAATATAGCTAAAAACCATTACAAAGAAAAACATGATAAATTAAGGGTTGACACAAGTGTCAAATATTAAAACGTGGGGTTTGTAGTCAACAAGCAACTAAAAACAACAAATAATATGAAAATATGAATATGGAGACGGGATTCTTGGGATGTGATAGGATTATGGGCTACGGTAAACAACCGGGCAATTGCAATTAATAGTAAACCGCTGCAAATCAGTGAATAAGCTAGACTTTAGTGGGGGTAAACTTTCTCTCGAACAATCTACCCTGAATCGAATTGGTTTCTCTCGAATACCAATAAGCGGCAATGAAGCACAACCTTCGCTTTAGTCCATTCACTCTATCGAGTAAAATGTGTGGAAAAGGGTTTAGGGTTCAATTTCTCGAGTTGAACCCACGACAACCTAATACCCACAGACCATTGATTCAGCAATTTTGGTTTTAAAACCTCTCTCTCGAGCAAGCCAGAAACACGAAGTTAGGATTGTATTAGAAACCACAACCCATTAAATTCAACCATAATTACTGAACGAAATCAATTTTAAATAGCAAATATACTATCAATTAGCAATACCCAACAATTAATTCAACCCACAATCACACCCCAAAAATTGGGGTTTTAGCTAGACATAGTAAAAAGATAGAAATTAATATCAAAATCCGTTTCCATCAACTGGGTACGATTAATATTGTCTATACAAACGTCTAAGATGAAGAATCTCCAATACCCACTACCAATTTCTTAGAAATGGAAATCTTCAGATCTTCAAAGCTAAGGAAAAATATCTCTAAAACTCAGTTCTAAGTTTTAAACTTCAAAACCTAAATAATAATATGATTCCCTACAAACTCTGATACTAAGCTAAAAATTTAAACAAGTATTTATAGTTGTCAAAAAGTGTGCTGCGAAGGTTCAGTCGGCGCAGTTAGTTGGGATCGTCGATCCACTCGGCGATCCATCCTTTGGTCATTTGTATCGCCTTTTTTCTTTTCCCTTCAGTATCCTTGAGGCCCTGCAACTTTGGGTGATAAGGCACTGCATCGTGGAACTTTTCAGTGACTCGCCGACTGCTTCTTTCTATCTCCGATTTGATTTTCTCCTTCAGGGCTCGGCACACTGGAACATTAGGCAAGACTAAGGCCATTCGGTGACTCGCACAATGGTTTAGGCGATCCTCAAGCCTTCTTTTCTTCATTCTTTCAGCTGCCTTGTTCTTTTTTGCTCAATAGTGTCCATGTTTTGTCCCTAAATTCAAATACCTGAAATTCAAGGACTTATATCAATTATTGAGAGAAAATATATATTCGAGCACACCAAATCTGTTAAAATTAAGCCCTAAATGAGTCCAAATCGTGGACTCATCAACACCGTCAACTTGAACTTTTTCTTGTCCTCAAGTTTAGTAGTTTAAAAAGGATGTCTGAAACAGTGCTACACAAGACTCAATCATGAATGCACACAAAAAGACTCAACTTACTCATGCAAGGATCAAATGTGCACTCAAAGTTTCAAATTGTGACTCACCATTATCAAATAATCTCAAGCTCACAACTCTTGCTTCAAATGCAAGTTCGAGCTCAACAAAGGAAATCAAATACCCTCACACAAAGAATGATTCCATATTCACACACAATGGTTCAACAATTTAAAGTTTCGGAATCAAATGCAATGCTCACACTCACAAATATGAACACAGTGTATGATTTCACCTGTAGGATTGCCCTTGTTTTCCAACCAAAATATGTTTCATCTCACTCAAGATCAGAAAGGTCTTTTCAAGTCTTGTAATGGGGTTGAATGCAAAGGTATGGTCAATTAGGTTCACTGGCTATAATCCTCACGAAATGTGGTTTGAACAATATTTCCTTTCCTTTTCTTCATCATTTTTCATTCGTGCTTACAAGTCATCCCATTATTCACTTTCCATGGACAGTTGGAAACCACATTTCTTTTTGTATTTTCAAAACTTTATTCTAATTTTTTTTTTATTCTTTTTCTTTTCTTTCTCTCTCTTTTTTTTTGTATGGAGGGGTTCCATTTTTCTCAAAACATGGGTAAAAGGGGACTTTCTTGCACGTCTTGATTTACCTTATCTTTTCACCACACCCCCAACTTAGGATTTTGGCCTAAGTTTGATATTTAAACAACCCACAAATCATAAGGATTATGCGAAATGGATTGATCAAAGGTCACAATGTTATCAAATTTCTTCCAAGAAAAGGTCAAGTCTCAAAAGGTGCTCAAAAGGGGTTCACACACTAACAAGGTAGGCCACAAAAAAAGGTATAATGTAAAATTGTTTCACACTCTTTAAAGTTGCCTAAGATCATATCAAGAGTTCACATCACTTAGTCAGCCGGACCAACGGGGAAAATTCTAGGTGTCATCACAAATGGTTCACGGTAAGCTAATCACACAAGGCATTGACACCAAAGTCAAACAAGACTCCACACTTTCGCTAGTGTGCAATGTTCATCACAAGAGAATAAATTCGATACTTGGCTAGTCACAACAAGATGCAAAGAGTTCTGATATTGACTATGCAACTTCACTTGGCCTCATCGTAGCCGCGCATTCATTTTTGTTTGAATATGAGCACTATTCAAGTCATTGTTATTGATCAAAACCGATACTCAAATTTGCACAAGAACAGCCAAATTCAATACAAACAAGAGGTGGCACAATTTTTTCAGAAGGGTCAAAAATCATTTATAATTAAAAACATGGAGCCACAAGCTCAAACCTTCCACAAAAAGCAATGTACCACACAATTTTAGCTCAAAACCCAAATATATAACCAAAACCAATCAGGTCACAACAAGTCACACAAAAGGTGGGCCTCACCCCACCACAAATAAAATCATTTTACCCTCAAATGCAAACAAAGAATATCCTAAAGTGAAATAAAGTAAGACAAAGAGGGAGAAAAGGGGGGTCCTGCCTACGCAGTCGCTCCATCTGTCTGGGCATCAGTGTCCGGGGTCACCTCAGGAGGAACCGTAGTACCAGACCCACAGGACCTGCCACTGGTGTATCCACCAAAAAGTTCCGCATAGCTGCATAGACACCCTGGGCCCATGAAGGAATAGAGGGGCCTCAGGGAGTAGTCTGCCTGTATGAATTGCACCTCTTGCCCTTGCGTTTATCTCCAGGTGGAGGTTCTTGTCTTCCTCTCTTGGGAGGATTTGATCTCCCTTTCTTGGGAGGATTTGATCTCCCTTCATTTATTTTTGTAATTTCATGCTCTTATCTTTCGGGGTGGCAAGAATCTCCCATCAACTTTTGGTCTAGCCATGTCTGCAAAGCATAGAGAAAAAGTTAAGAAAATATTCAAACAAAAATACAGAAAATTAGTTGTAGACAGACTTGCCGAACAAGTTGGCGAGTCGTTGAATCAGTTTGGCGAGCAGGATCAGGTTCTCCGAAAGGATTGGCTTTAAAGCTATGGCAAGGTGGCGATGGGAAAGGCCCTTCGGTAAATTGCCGATATATTTTTGCAAGCAAGGGTGAACCCGCCGAAAGTTATAGTGCAGAAAGAGAACTGGAGTATAGATAAAAGGTAATCAAGAAGTCTTTCAGCGAGACGCTGAGTGCCTTCGGCGACCTCAGTCATCTCGTTGATAGTTACAGAGCCCAAAAATACATTTAACAAGAAATTAACGGTGAGATGGGGAACTTTGGCGGACCGCTAAGTAATTCGGAGAGCTCGACCTAACTCGCAAAATGACCCAACGTGCCTACTTTCAACCCAACTTCTCCAATTCAACCCCGCAACCCCCGAAAATAGAATCAAAGCCTGCACAGCTCAAATTAAAACTAGACCCATAGCACCCATTACCGCGGGATACTCAGACTTCTCCCGGTTTTGGCAAATTTGGCCAATTGATGACTTTTGCCCTTAAGAATTATGTCATTTGTTCTGTCATGGGAAATTACGTCGTTTGGCACAAATACGGGCTACTCAGACTTTACCCAACCGAACTAAACAACATGATAGCACAACCCCACACGAATTAATTCATTTAAAAGTGAAAAAATATGAGATTTCAACATTCAAAACATTACGGGTAGGATTACCAAATTTAAAACAGGCATTTAAACATTCTAACCATATCATAGAGGCCCAGTACACGACAATCAAGATAATAATGTTGCGAATGAGTACAATTTTGATAAAAATGAACTCAGGGTTCGCAAAACTAACCTTTTATGTCGATTAAGATAAGATTGAAATGTTAGGCGGCAATGTAATCCAACTCCGAGCACCAATCAACTTCTAAAATACTTCTTGAAATGCGACAATATATAAACTAAGGTGCAGGTGTGAGTTTGTGAAGTTTTAAAGTTAGGGAAAGTGAAGAGTTTGTAAATTTAAACCTTAGGCCTTAAAAAACCATCCAGTTCTTTCCCATTCGGCGAATTTAGTTATGCTCGCCGACCCACTCGGCGAAACGCCAAATGGTCACTTACCTCGTCAAGTTTTACAGGGCCCTCAGTGGATTTGGGGGTCCAAACGGTGGTATAGATAGCGATCACTGACCTGGTTGAGTTTTACAGACTCCAATGTAAATTTTTCTTGAGTCTAACGACGATCTGGGTTTGGGTCTGGGTCTGGGTCAGGGTCTCCAACCTCTTCGGCGATACGTCGACTGGACCTTTAGCTCACCATTCTGGATTTTTCAAAACTTCCTACACTTTGTCCTGCACATTCAATACACCATTATTTACCAAAACAAAAATGAAAGCAATAAGGGGTCTTGGGTTGCCTCCTAAGCAGCGCCTTAGTTACAATCGCGGCACGACGCAATTCGACACTTAAGCTTCATTCTTGGGGTTAACCATAGTATCACTAGGCAAACCCCCTTGGTGTGTTGGGTTCAAATGAGACGAGATATGACCCATTTGGGTCTCCAAATGCTTGATCGATACTGAATGAAAGGTAACGGTCTGTCTAAGGATCGACACGTCTTCTTTCATATCTTTCAAGATCTTCTTCGACCCCTCAACTTTATTGAGGATACGAGAAAGCATATCTTCAGACCGACCACCTTTCAAATCCTGTGGCTTTTGGCGCTCATGGGGAGGAACATACCTATCCTTCTCCCCATCCCTCCAATTTGAATTACGGTCCCTCCATTGAAGACCTCAATCTTTCCAACCTTCATCCCAACTCCAACATTAGTTACCACCCTACCTCGGGTAGTTTGAATGATAACCACCGCCTTCCTTGTTCCTTTTTGCTCAATAGTGTCCATGCTTTGTCCCTAAGTTCAAATACCTAAAATTCAAGGATTTATATCAGTTATTGAGACAAAATATGCATTCGAGCACACTAAATCTATTAATATTAAGCCCTAAATGAGTACAAATCATGGACTCGTCAACCGCTGCTAGTTCTGTTGGCAACTCCAACTCATAAGCCACATTGACAACCCTTTTTAGGATTTTGTAAGGACCTACTTATCTGGGACTCAACTTTCCTTTCTTCCAAAATCTCATCACCCTTTTCATGGGTGACACTATCAAGAAAACTCAATCATCAATTTAAAACTATAAGTCCCTTCTCCTCACATCTGCATAGGACTTCTTACGACTTTGAGTTGTCTTTAGTCTATCTCTGATGAGTTGATCTGTTTTGATATCCCCATGAACCGAATGTGGCCCAATCAAGCCTATTTTCCCTACTTCAAACCAACCAATTGGGACCTACAACTATGCCCATATAGTGCCTCATACGGAGCCATCTGAATACTCTAATATAAGTTATTACAATAGGCGAACTCTATAAGAGGTAGGTGATCAGCCCAACTACCCATGAAATTGATCAAGAAAGCTCTAAACATGTCCTCTAAGGTCTGAATGGTACGCTTTGTACGCTCAAATTACACCTCCCTAAAGAAGCATAAGGGATCGTTATCAAGTAAAGAACCCAACTTGTAGGTTGGGGTCGATCCCACGAGGAAAATGGTTTAGACTTTACTTTAACCCACGATTATATTCAATTAGTCAAAGTATTT